>DWME01001509.1:0-24483 GCA_018244795.1 Parelbella ahira ahira
GGCAGCATACGTCATCACCGGTAGGACGCAATGCTCGAAGACTTTCGTCTTCAAGCATTGTGGAACGGCCGACGTAATATATTTGATATAAAGCAGATTTAATTATTCGACTGGGATTGCTCGATTGTTTATAGAAGATAATTTTTGTAAAACAACCAGCAACGTCTCTCTCTCTAAAATCTCTCACATTCTTCTTTAGACTCGAGTTTATGTTCAAGGTAAGACAAGGTTTGTCAGATGTGATGGAAATTTTGTTAGATATATTCTTCCGACTTATCCCTTGTTTGTCGTTACAGTCCGTCCAAAGCTTACGTTAATTATATACCTTACTTAGGAAACAGCCTATTCACAACTGAAAACCTTATCAAATTCCTTCAGCGGTTCCTGAGATTAGGAACACAAATGAACAGAAAGGCAGCCAGAAGGTTGTGTCGTGATATACACTCTTTATAGTTGGAAACTTCCTTAATATTTAGGACGACTATTTATTTTACACATACAGTGATGTTTTTAGATAAGTAAGGAAGTAAAGTATTTTCAAATGAAGCGTTTATTTAAATGAGGGCAAAATTGTAACCACGCACTCGACAGCAGTAGGCTTTAGATAACACATCTGTCAGTATGTACTGCTATAGGGATTTCGAAAACGTGTATTTTAGAACAAAGGCATTTGACTAATAGCTACTCGTATGTGGATAATTTGTTTCACGTACATGATACGACTCTTTTCGTTTATCACTGTTACTTGCAATTAACATCTAGGCGAAAGACTCGTTTATTAAGGAGAAAAATAAATTCTACTTAAAAATGTAAGATATTGTATACAACTCTTATAACGTATTACATTTTAGTAACAAAAAGACAACTAACAAATGGGTCTGCGGCTTCTTTGAGTCATCAATCAGACAAGTTGCTGCTCCGGAGAACTAAGTAGCAACGGCTTACCGACTAAATTAGAAACAGCGGTTGGGTCTCTACATGAATTTTGAGCGCAAGCTACAACGACGTCCAACTACAACTACATCCAAAGTGCAGTTTCAAAGTTAACTAAAACAAAACGAGTCTCGTTTGAGAAAGCATAATGTAGCGTGCCCTCTAAAATGTGTGCGAAAAAGCGCTCCGAATACATAATGCTAATTTGAAAGGTCTTTGTTTGAGAGGAGAATTAACTGTGATATCGTGTTCTGTGGAAAAGTAGAATAGTTTTAACTGAGAAACTGCCAGTTGTAGCGAATATATAATAGCGAATAGTCTTCTCTGAACGACTGTCGCAACTTGTCGTGTAATTTCGTACGTCACATTTGTAGAGGGTAGAGACAAATTGTAGAGTTGCTTGTACGGTGTGGAAGTTCATATCTACTTTTCTCAGGTCTTATTTTAGAAGTTCAGTCACTTTTGTAGCTTTTATTAAGGTTCCATGATCCATGTTCCTTGACTTCAGGCACATATGACAACGGTGGTATTTTCTTTTACTATATCGAATTGTGATGTGGCAGATAGTAATAAAAAATCATTCAAACGTTGTTATGCCGCGCTAAAGGCGATTAATTTTCAATAGTATGGTCTCCTATCTATAAACATGAATCCTAGCCGGAACCTCAATACATAAGAAACAAATGTAGCCTTAGAATTTTTATCTATGTTATAGATTAAAAAACCTTCGTCCATCTGTTATGATTAGTGCGAAAGGCAACTTAACTGGGCCAAAGCACCGTCTACTTTGAATGTTTTTAATAGAACACTAGTATGAGGGATTATCTTAAAATAGCGTGCGAATTTGGTGACGGTGATTAACTAAATAATAAATATAAATTGAATATTTATATAAAATGATAGTACTACTATATACCTAATAGTAAAAAAATACATTAATAAGATAATATAAGATACAATATTAAATGAGAAAGTAATAAAGAACATCTATCGAGATACTAATATCTGAATATTGATTGTTCAAAGTCAAATAGATAAAACAATTATGTCGAAGTCGCGTAGCTAGACAAACTCGATTTCAATTATACATATTATTACAAAAAAAAATAAACATCAAAATATAACGTTATTACCAGTAAAACGATTAAAAAATATTCTCATTACATTAACTAAAAAATTTGATGGTGAAACAAACAGTAATATTGTTCAATTCCGTAATTAAAATCTACTTAACGGTAAGTGGGTTTCATAATGAAGGAGGCAGTCTTACTGGGGGCGCTTCTAATAAGGTTATCTCGAAAACCTGCTACACTAAATAAATGGTTTTCTTTTTCGTGAGTGAGGTAGAACTGTACTTCGAGGACTTTATATATCTACCGTAGTGTTGGTACATTTTATTCTGTAAATTTTTGAATTCCACTTAGGTGGAGTGTTTCCATGCTAAAGTAATTGACAATTTTTGAAATTGAAAAGAAAGATCGAGCTCAGTGATGTCCAGCAGTGGATGGAAATGGGATGATGAAATTTTAAAAGTGATTTGAAAGTCTTTTACATAAAACCTATTCGCCGTTTCAAAAGAGGAAATAATTTTTCTAGATATAACAGGAA
Organism: Parelbella ahira ahira; assembly: GCA_018244795.1. Classification (NCBI taxonomy): domain Eukaryota; kingdom Metazoa; phylum Arthropoda; class Insecta; order Lepidoptera; family Hesperiidae; genus Parelbella; species Parelbella ahira. The sequence continues at coordinate 2,542 of DWME01001509.1, forward strand.
ATTAGGATAAATGATATCTTATTTACCTTATTAATTACAAGGTGAAATAACATTGCTAGCAGTTCCAACTTTCTGGAAACTAAATAGTTATAAACAGCCACAGTAACAATAAATAAAATTAAGTGATTCCATAGGGGTTTTCTAAAACCGGTATCGTATTAATACATTTTGATGAAATTGCACTTGAAAATGTAAAGGTAAAAATATGTATGTAATAATATGTAAATAGTCATGTCATGGTTGCGAATGTGGTTTCCGATTTGTTCGAATGTTAGGTCGAGTATTATTAAATGTTTTTTAGTAGAAGTTTCTAATATTAGCTCGGAGTTTGGATGTGGCTGGCGTGTGGCACCTATTACTTGATGGCATGTCAAGGTAACTGGTGAAACGTGGGAGTGTACCACACTCCTTTGCCTACACTTTCGGGGATTACAGGCGTGATGTTACATTTTACGTTTGCACAAATTAAACAACTTCGTAAATCACAGCAAATAAAGAGCTTCAGATTCGTGGGTATAATTACACATGCGAATATAATTACCCTTATAAACTTCGAACTCCTCGAGTCTCCTTTTCGAGTCTCCTATTCGAGTCTTCTACTACGAGCTTTATTTTCGGGTAAAACACAAGTTTTAAGCGTGGGTTGATGTTTTTCCTCTGTTTAATTTCCTCCCTTGGGACGAAGACAATTATACAGAGAATGGTGGTATGCAATGGCGGTTTGTTGTTATAAATAAGGCTATACATGATCGAGATGTCCTGGGTTCAAATCCATGGTCGGGTACTATTGGATTTTTCTAATTTAAGATTTCTAATAGTGACTCGGAGTCTGGATCTGTGCCCGGTGCATGGCAATAGGCTCACTACCTATTCCATGGGACGTAAGCGTAACTGGTGAAACGTGGAAGTGTACTACACTCCTCTGTCTACCCATTCGGGGATTACAGGCGTGATTATGTTACATCAATACTATAGATACATAAATAAAGATTGTTTATAAAATAGTTATTTTAACGTAAACAATTTTTTGAACTTAAAAAAAAGGGTTCAAAAGTCATAATTAGAGATTTTCAAAACCTTATTTCTTTTTTTAACTGTGTACTGTTAAAGATGATGTTTAAGAATTACAAAAGATGTGTTATTGAATTAGCAATTCTTCAAACTTATGACTAATGTCAATGACTTCGCTCTTACCTGCCTGTGATTAGCTACTGAAGTTTGTACGTTAAAAGACCTAATCGAAGATTTCGGATTAAGTCGTGATGACTGAATCTAAATTACGAGAGTTATAAGCTGAGCCGAATATTGGGCTAAGAGGCGTGCCTTGGTAGTGCCAACATCTCATAGTGCAGTGATATTGGCAGATGAATGTTAATGATCGGAACTAAATAGTTTATAAATTATACAACCGGAATATACTCCCAATTTGAATCCCATCTGTAACAATATAAATCGTATATCATACAGATCCTAATTCCAAGGTTTGGAAATTTTCCATTTAATAATTACGATCTATGTCTATTTTCGAGATTTCGCCTGTTTCTGTCCATAAATTCTCGCATCATGTAAATAGTGATTACGTATTCCGCTCGGCGAACTCAACCCGTATCGTTGTATTAAATGAACCGATAAAAGTTGGATATAAATCCATGTTATCGTTTTTATTTGATATTTGATTTTATACACAAACATGATATCACGCTTTTGCATCGGAATCAAAAAAACCTCTATGAGAAATTGTATATGTTATAAAAAACTACATCAAAGCATTGTATGTATTTTGTACTTTTTGCTATTTTATTTTCAGCTCTGTTTTATTTTACGGATTAAACAGAAAGACGTGGTAATTACATTTTTTAGTATTTATTTCGTTAGTATATTAATGTGTTGATTAGGTATGAATAGATAGATACGTTTGTATTAATGAAAGCAATAGTCATATTTGGCAAACATAAAATTTTTGAGACTAGATGGGACACCTATTAATCTTCGAATATGTAGTAGTACGTTTTACAATTCTTGTGACACAATTATAAGGATTTTGTCTAATGCGTAGAGAGTTCCTAGTTCGATCTCCAGTCGGGTTGACATCTGAATGATTGAGATTTATGTTGTGGTCCTGGGTGTGCAACTTATCTTTGTTGGGATCCATCGCACCCGCGGGAACAGAATCCCGAATCGGGACAACGGAAATCCTAGAGAAGCGTGATGTACGTGACTTACAGTTTATTTAGCTTAATAAATATGTTTGAGATCTTTTACCCCCTCCACAGATCACAAAACGGATAAAATAAATAAAAATTGGGAACACTTCAGTCTGACCGTATCGTTTCCGTTCGCAAAATTGATATTGTTTTAAATAATGTGTCAGACTAGCGGATGATTTATTTGGCTCACTTTTTAAAGTGTTAAATAGGGAATTTTAACGAGCGTCGCAAGAAGACAATAATAAACAAATAATTAAAGAATTCATCGGACCAACAAGTGAAGACACCAAATGAATGATGAATAAACGAAAAACATTAAATAATAAATTTGAATTATTTAACCCTACAGATGACTACAATATTTAAGTATCAATAATTTCCATGCAATCATTGATCCCACATTTCATTATTATATGTATAGATTGATATAAAAAATAAATATTTTAAATATCCTGCGTATCTGTCAAGGATTCACCAGATAGTCATACCTATATCACAAAATAACTGATTAAGCTGTAGTAATTGAAATATATATTGAACCGATTCAGTGAGTCATTTCAAATTATATTTGAAAGAAATAACCGCTTATAGACAAGGGCTGCTAAGACATTGCACTTCCCTGGAAGCATAGTGCGTGGGAGGTTTCTTCAGGAAATTTTTCTTCCATGAAATTGTTTACTTAAGAGCTATTTCCAAGATATGGAACAGGAAAGATCAATACGTTTGCAAAAATCCGGTAATACATTCAGAGAATGTGATTAGTCAACAGGAAAATATAAATCTTGGAGCATCGAGAAGAGCGCACGAAAATACACGAACATTGAATTTTTTATGTCTTAAAACCTCGATTAATCTTGACATTAATAAAGCAGTGATCACATTACTTGTATACTTGACAGCAGTAACTCTTATCTCGTCAGCATCATCATCAACGATTCTTTGTTGAGCATTAATCTCTCTCTGAACGCGCAGGATTAATACTCTTACGTCCTTGCTCTTCTCTGCTTTCTGTACATTCATGAAGGCAAGAATAGATGCAAAAAATGTTCAATCACAATGAGTGGAAGTCACAAAGCTGTCCCAAAATATGAATTAGTATTTCATTATATTAAATTTTTGTAAAACAAAACCAACTGAATCGGTATTGTGAAAGTTTCTAATAAATAATTATTAAAAATTAAATTTTTAATCAATCTCGAAAATATTAAAAGAAGGATAAAAGTGTGTATGGAAGTTGATAAGTTTTTTGTGTGACCTACATTACGAGTTACAGTTATTCCGTAATTGAATATGTGACTCGTTATGATGAAAAGCCAGTTCTAAAATAACCTTGGAGTTTGTGTAGGTAACTGCATGTTACATGCATTCATAAGCAGTTATGGCTTAGTGGTTTAGAATTCAGCCTCCCACTGCGGGGATTTTGGGCTCATGTAAATCTTGGTGCGCAACTTTCTTTATAAGAACATGTGAATTTTAAGGTAAACTATCACAGCGAAGGAAAATATTATGAGGAAATCTGAACACGTTAGATAACATTAAGGAAATCCCTTACTCAAAGTATTTAAATTTCTTAGCCCGGATTTATTTGCCGTGGCAGATTATAGTCTCTGTGCTTATTATTCTGATGGGAGATCTCTGTCCCGTCGGTACAGGTTTAACACTAAAAGGCCTGATGAGCATAACTGTCTAGCCGGAAACCGAATCGGGAACAGTTCGTTCGTTCGTTCAGAACTGTTCGTCAATTACGGAGAACATGGAAAATTTTCATTATATATTTAGTAAATTCGTACGTCGCCGGGTAAATTTGTCTCACGAGCCATTCATCAGTTACGTCTATATATAAATAGTTTATGAACTCTTACGCTCTCAATGAAATTCCGGCCGCGTAAAGAACACGGGAAATATATTTCTGAGTTTCACATCTCCGTACAAATTTTTGAACGCAAGAAGCTTTCGAAGATTCTCTTATATTTTACAACTTTATATTAGGATTCGCAAACGATAAATTGAAATAAAACCAGAGATTACCATTTAACTGTAACAGTATTGTTTTTAAGTTGAAATCATTGATTTTTAAATAACAGTAGTGTTTTAAAACAACAGTATTCTTTTTAAATTAACAATATTCAATTCATGTGATAATTGATCTTAAATTATACAATAATTTATTACAATTATAAAGCATTAGTTGATACCCGCGACTTCGACTTCGGTGCTTATTGTATTAACAATGTACCTATTTTATGTGCTGAGCATAAAACATTAGAAAAATCCATACCAAAGTTTAATTATTTAATTCAGTTGCTTAGACCTGAATGAGTTATTAAACCTGAATACACAATACACATTGAGACGCGAGTTGTTTTGCATATAAGCGTATAGGCCTAGTATGCATAATTTTTTTTATTGCAAAGGCTTTAATGCAATCGAGTGTACTGAAAAAATGAATTAACACAATTAGGAGTTTTCATACTGTTTGCTTACGTTTCCATGCATGTCTTATTAAAAAAAAATATTAGCCTTCATTATTGTTATTACATATAATAATATACAACATAATATTGTAATTGTTACAGCTTGACACAATAATTCAATTCCCTTTCTACTTGTTGAGAAATAGCCAATAAAGGCCGACGTCAAATCGAGCTGTAGTTAGGGCGGGAACACATGGCGCACATTAAAAGAAACGACGTATGTGAAGTAAGGTAGTGCATTTCATGGTCCCTTTACGAGCTTTAATAACTCCTCATATTGCTGTGACCCTGACACCTTGTTAGCCAAAGAGTGACCAATTTTCGCAAGTCGTTTGGGCGTTTTTACGGATTTCCCGCTGTTCTGTCGTAAAATCCTACGAATGAGATCTGAACCGACTGAATGCCAGTAAAGATGGTGACTCAGATACATTTTTATTGCGGGTCAAGTAAAGTCTTAGTGTCCGAGTGCTAAATCTTTGATGTCTGAATTAATAGTATATTTTATATAAAAGCTGGCAACACATTGGCAATCCATGTGGTTATAATAGTCTACTGGCGATTATGTTTTATAACACATTATTTTCGGTGTAACGACACCGCTTCATTCCGTTTGGACAGACACGATAAAAATATTTGAATTTGGATCGTTGTTAGTAGATTCTAATTTTTAATACTTACATACCAACTAATGCAATATACATTGTGCGTATTAATTATAACTATTTTTAAGTTATTTATAGCCACTGTAATAAATTTATATTCGTAGATCTTCTAATGCGTCCCCCTGGCGCCTGGCTCCTTCTCCAATACATTCATCTATACTTATTTTAAGGAGGGAAAAAGCTTGTATATTTGTATGAGGTAATAATATATACAACTGCTGATGATGCATGGCTGGATTTCGACATGGCGAAAATTATTCTAAAAACGTAACATCTCACCTGAGGTTCCCGAAAAGGTAGGTAGAGGAGTTCAGTACAATTTAACACTTTTGTAAGTAAGATTTGTATTTGGAAGTAAAAAAGTTGTTACATTGAATGTTGTAATGAAAAGTAAGAAATAAAATATGGACAATACAAATAGAAATAAAATGTATACATATAGATAACATTCACGGCCGGCGCCAGCATGGGTACAGTACATCGTTATTAAATTCCTTATTTAGTTTACGTAAATAAAATAATGAAATGTAACTGTCTATCTGTTTATTAGTTTATCACGGTATATTTATTAGACTATTGTGTACCAACACCAAATTGTAAACTAACATATGAATGCCTATCCCGTGGGTAACTTAGCGTGACGTTATAATAATAACAGACGTATGTAGGTAGGTATGCGGCGTTAAAAAGTTGTTCCATTTTACAACATTTTTTGATGGAATTTGATAAGGAGAGACCTAAAATCGCGGGGTAGGGCTTAGATTATGTGTTTATCAAAAGATTGTATGGGAATATGTTACAGTTCCACGCGCTAGTCACAAAATAAGGAGAGTTTCACTGATATATCAATTGCTGTATTATTTTAACACTATGAATATAATAAGACACTAATACTTCCTTATATTAGCTTAGTGTAATTACCAAACAAGAGTTAACCCGGTCGACCTAGTTACACTGTGTGCATTAATATTAAATATATTCTATTGATTTCTGTTAGTCGAACAACTGTATGATTACCTATACCTAATGCTCACATAACTATTAATGTTCTATGTTGTTTCACTTATATGATTATTTCTTAACATCAAGTCCATTACGGATAGGCGGAGAGCACCGTGTAACAAACATTTTTATCCTTATTAACCTAAATGTACTTTGATTGCAATTAGAACTGAACCTAAATATGTTCGCAGATATATAGGTACGTATATTAAATAATAGGTATAGATATGTTACGTAATTCCTAACAAACTTGTTCGTATATGTATCTTATCTAGCCATATTACGTGTAGGTAAATAAAACAGTGACTAAAATTCTTATCTTAATTACGTGAAAACTTGTAGAGAATTTCGGTTTATCAGCAATTTTAAATTCGTCGCGAGCAGTGCGACTGCGCTATTCTGCAATCTTCATTTATTTAATGACCTTGTGTCTACATAGACGTATTGTTTTTTATAAAACTATATGTATTGTACGTGCATTCAAACCTATGCTAAATGGAAAATATTTGCATAAAAATTACATGGCATTTTAGAAACAATGTCTTTGTCAAAAGACATGTCATTTTACAATGATAAGTAATGATATCTAAATGTAAAAAAAAAACGTGTTACAAATGTAACGTTATTACATTATTTATAAAAAAATTAAAATTTAGAAGTAAGCTGGTAGCAAGTTGGTAGCTGAACAGAAGCTATTTTCGTATCGTAAATTATTCCTTTCATGTAAAGTTCTAATTGCCAGACTGTCTAAACGAGTTTTCGATCGGGGACAGCACTAATGGCGGTTGCTTGCGACAGAGGCGCCTACGCGTGTATAGGTGGATACAAACAAGCAAACTGTAATATACAACTTCAGTATGACTCATTGTATATTCGTTAAAAACTTATTACCGGCTGTTATTTCCAATAAAATTTTATTTATTACACCAATGCTGAACGACTTTTTACGTCATACATCACATACATAGACTAAATTGTATTGTTAATGCGAAACAAGAGTGAATGGCCAAATGTTTTGAGAAATAATTGAAGGTCAGCCATTGAAAACACGTCAGATTAGGCACTTAGCCAATATTGCCACAAATCATGTGATCGACACTTAATAGTAACAAAAAATAATTTAATAGATTTATACAATTGAGGTTACTCGTATGTATTGTGGCTCAAAAAGCAGTGGTAACACAGTTTATTGCATGAATAATGCTTATAATTTCACATTGTTTGACAATAACGCGATATAGCTCAATAAACGTAAGAAATCGTCACAACATTACTATAAATCCTTCGCGAGTAATAATAGACCAAGAGCTGAAGTTTATTTATCGAACCTTCCTACTTAAATTAACGGCTACCTCAGAGGCCGGAAGTAAAGCTGTTTTTAACTTTTTTTTATGGTGACCGGTGTGTTAATCGCTTTATCTCAAATATGATATTGATAAACTTATAAGTATTTAATAGAATTCGTTCCAAAATCTCCCTATCTTACATTTTTGTCTGATCTTGATTTACTCTCTAAGTATGTGACAGCTGGCATTAAAACTGGAGATACCTTTGTATTTAAATTTGAAAATACTTTGTGCAAATGAAAAAATTCAATGTCAAATTTCTAAGAACTTTAATTAACGCAATTCTCTTGATTTTAACTAATGGCATATTTTTATAAATCATTTAAATTGCTTTTACGAATTATAAGGTTACTACACTTACTACCCATGACGTACTGAGTACATACTTAGATAATTAAATTTTGGATTGCCATTTGGAACTACAATTTTTATAAAAAAATACTTTTCGCTATGACCGAAATCTATATTCTTTATGGCTTCAACACATCAAATTTTAAATAGAAGCTTACGTAAGCCAATAAAACTGGTATGTGAAATCAGCAATCTTCCATCAAATGTCGTGTTCCTGTATGGAGGTTGTACACGTGACTCTAGTACGCCGTTCGCATGATGCAGGTGGCGAGCAGTACCTATCGTGCACGTTGATGCAATGTGACTTTATTGTATTAGAAAATGTTAACTGATTTTGTAGTAACTAAACTGTACTAGAACCGGATTTCTAGCGTTGATTAAAGTTAGTAAAAAGTTTCAGTTATAGGGGACTAAACTAAGAAATTTAATTTTTTTTATTTGAAGTCACTTCCCACCGAATCTAGTGAACATTTTAACGTGAAGTTTGATTTATCTTTCGGCCTTTAAATGTTTTTAAGTTATAATAACAATTTTAAGGTAATTTCAAGGTAAGGTTACCGCCGCTCGTTTCCTTTATGTCAAGGTTTCCCGAAGGTACCTATTAGGGCTAAAAAGAAATGTATGACCTTTTATACCTATGTACGTACCTACGTACTTTGGAAGGCATTTCTACGAATACGTGTGACTTGAGGCAATTGATACGTCCGATGCAAAATTATTATATGAACACCAATTCGCACAACTTTTTTAGTTTTTTTCTCATTATGCTAATTATTTGAATCGCAACATATATTTATATAACTTTTTGTTATCGGCGATTACTTTTAACTCTCGACATGAAGACAATTATAGCAATTTCTTGCCATACCAAAAATGTTATTAAATTTATTATCTATAAAATATGTAAAATAATAAAGAAAATGATATCAAATTCGTTGTTTATTATCGTTACAACATACTGAAGCTATCAACCCACCTTTAAGATCTTATCTTTAGTGAAACGTGTTTATACATGCAATAATTACGTAGTTATTTTGTACGGACCCCCACATAACGCTTCAGTTCTTCACATAATCACATTATCTTGATACAGCGGCTTTGTGTTACGTATACACCTATGTTCGTATAAAATAACTTTGCGTGTTCATCAATTTATATCAGTACGAATGACCCGCGGTCATTTCACAATGGGCTCAATTATAAACTCATGGTCACAGAACGAACATTAGAATAACCTCAACCAAAGTCAATTTTCATGTAACATCAACATATGTATGTTAATAGCTATAGAAATAAAACAGGTAAAAGTTGTGACTTCTCTAGATGTACGTACTATTTATTAGATATCTGTATATTTTGTATCGCATAAAAATAGATTGTTTATCGAAAAAAAAACGAAGTACGCAATAAACGTTTTTATGCACGTGATAAATTGTTACGATTTTTTTAGAGAAGTGATATTGTTGGGTTTATTTGAGAAATTATAAAGGAGCATATAAAAATTAACAATAATATAATTAATTATAATCAAGGTTCACTTACCCACAAGTGCAAATTTCACAGATGCATTGTTCTTTGACAATTTTCTCTGGTTTCTTGGGGCCACCCGGTCTTGGCCTGGTCTCGTCTCTGTAGACTGTCTCTTCGATCGTAGTCCTGTCGTCGCGCACAGTTTTCCTGTCGTCGATGATTGTCTCATCGTAGACGGTGCTGACGACAGTGTCTTTCCTCGTGGTGTCGGTAATCGCACGGTCGGTCTCATCGTATTCGCGTACATCTTTCGTTGTGTGGACATCCTTCTACAAAAGAGACATTTGTTATACCTACATAACTTCAAACTTATTGCTTAAATTTGTTTATGCTTTAAAACAAACTTACCAAGTTTCTGATGTCTAACGAGCTGTTGTCTACAAAAACGTCTGTCTTTACTTTTTCATCTTCCTTTGCATCCTCATACGTGGTTTCTTTTCTGGTTATGCCATTTTCTGTTATGTATCGAGTCACCTCAATTTGGCTTCTTGTCTTCTCTACTTCAAAAGATTTCTTAATTACATCAGCATTAGTAGTGTTAACAACAGTTGTTTGTTCAGTATCCAGTCCTTCATATAAATCTTTTACGTCTTCATTGATTTTTGTACCGTAAGTGACTTTCTCAATTCTTTTAAATGGATATTTCTTAACTGTATCGATGATTTCCTTTAAGATCCTGTCATCGATGTTTCTCCTTATCACAATATTTTTGTTACTTACAGTGACATCTTTGTTCGATTGTGATGACTCAACGATTCTACGTAAATCACTAATAGATGTGAAATCTTTAATATCTCTTGATGACAGAATGATATTTTCTTCGGTGTCTTGCCGTTTTAAGTGATGTCTTGGTTGTTCAGGTCTGCCAAATGGTGACATTTCTTTGGGACGTTTTGGCCTGTCATCATCCTTTTCATACACGAACTTTCCATTCCATGTTCCAGTACTTCTTTCGTAAGTTGTTAAAGTGTCCTTAGTTTGGGATTTCGATGTTGAAGACGTTTCTTTTGATAGAGTTTGTTTTTCATTGGTAATAAAATCGGTTGTTTGGGTCACATCTGTAGTATCTTGAGTATGCGATGTAGTGTCAGATGTAGACTTTTGTGTATCACTTATAATTTTACGGGTATCAGATGTAGATTTTTGTGTATCAGATGTAATTTTACGGGTATCAGATGTAGATTTACGTGTATCAGAGTAAACAGTTTCATCAATAGTACCAGTGATACGTTTGTTATGTACGTCATCTATCTCAATATGATCAGTAATAGCTGGTTTCTTGGTGAAATCACCAGCATATTTGTTGCTAGTAGATGCTATTTCTTTTCCATTCTTAAATAAAACGGACTCTTCTGATACTTGAGTTGCGCTTTTAGGAATCCCATCCTTGCCAGTATCGTAGTAAGATTCTTTATCTAATACATGACGACTGTACTCATGTTGTGGCTCAATGCCAGTACCACTGATGTTATGACTTTTTTCATATGTCGAATGCTCCATATTATCTCCCCATTCTCTGTGAGAGCTGTCGACAATTCTTTGCTGTCCATCGACTACTTCGAATACGTAAGACGATGTGGATGCTTGCTGAGCACTGCTTGTATTGCTTTTCAGTATTTTTGTAGAAAAGTTAAGGTTTTCCGCGTCACTAACTTGTAAAATGTCACCCACTTTCTTCAACTGGTTTTGTATAGTAGTGTCATAACCATAGAAATTTGTCGAATCGGCTGAATGTATATTACGCCTTGTAACGTTAGACGTCTCGTTTGTAATTTTGTCGCTTTTTGATATATTCGTTTCCTTTAATTGCTTTTGTACATTTTTGTTCGTATGTGTTTTATCTTCTGATGTATTTGAATGGTAACGGTCTTGAGATGTTAGTTGTCCTTGTGTTGAGCTGAACTGCTGAATTTTCGAATTATCTTTTTGAGAAATAATATTTTCATGAGCTGTTACTTGTTTACCATCCTTGATGAGTTTAGAATCTTCTTTAATCATCATTTCACTTGTGGGTTTTTGGCCATCTTTACCTGTGTCGTATTTGGATTTCATGTCAAAATTATCAATGCTGTGCACAGATTGTGGTTTTATATCCGTGCCACTAACACTAGCATAGGCTTCTTTTGTGGCGTGTTCTTGAGCATCACCCCATTCCCGCTTTGAGCTGTCAATGATACGTTCTTTTCCGTCGACTATTTCCACAACATATGATGATGATGACGATTTTGCTACACTACTGCTTTTAGTTTCACTTGTACGTGATGTGCTGGTATACTCTTTAGTCTTAACATTTTTATCGTCTTCCCATCCATAAAAATTTGAAGCATTTGATTTAACATGTTGACGTCCACTTGGGACTACAGGGCTGCTTTTGTAGTGTTCCTTCTCGCGTGTATTAGTTTTTCTCGTATCAGATGGGTTAGATACATTTCTTATTACGTTTTGTTGCGCACCTGTAGTCTGTTGATTTGACTGCGTATTAATTAAGTTCTGTCGTTCAGATTGAATAAACGAATCGGTCGCATGAGCACCTTGAGATCTAGACAAAAAGGTGTTGCTAGTATTTCTATTGTTTGTGGAGTTGTCAATAAAAGCAGTATTGAGCGTTTGGTTATTCACAGACGAGTCTACAGTCCTGTCAAATGATTGACCGTGTGTGGTACCAGAATGCTGTACTGAAGAGGTCGAAGATTCAAACCTTTCGCTTTTAGAGCTCTGCTGCTGATGAGAAGCAGAGGACTCTTGTAATACAGAATTTGATATAAATTCGCCTGTATTGGACTGAGCCATATCAGTTACGAAATGTTCCTGAGATCTTATCTGAGACAAATCTGTCATTGACGGAGCCTCCGTAATAATATAATGTGGATGGCTATTATAGTGCTCAGATATAGTAGAGCCGCTTATAGATGCATGATCGGTTATGTCTGTTATCATGAGAGGATCATCCTCCTCAACCTTCACGTCGATGTAACGAACCTTCTTACCAGACGAGGTGACTTTCTGCAATGTGTTGCTGCTCTTCTGCACCGACGTAGACTTACTGGACTTTTGCACACTACTGGTTGCACTACTCGTAGAAGTCACTTCGGACGTATTTGACTGTTTAGTCTTTTTATTTTTTATTGTCATTTTGCTTTCACTATATGTTTCTTTCGATATAAAATTTACAAACTATCTTACGTTACAGGAGATTCTTAAACAACGATTAAATATGCTTAAACACGAGTCTTACAGTAGGTTTTGTTCAAGTAATATATAAAAAAAACATTTGCCATGTAACGTTCAAAATAAATTAAACGCGAGAGTCGTTCGAGTCGTATATCGTGAGCGCGCGCACTGCTCGCGACTGGCTCGCGGTCTGTGAGCCTGCGCCGGCGCCGTGCCCCCCTTGCACCTTGACGCCGCGTATCGCATCGCCCACCAGACCTTCGCGACACGTAAGCGCTTACATCTCGCTGTTGAACTCATACCAAAAATGGCACATTAAATGTTACTTCATTCGTCTGCATAACGTAAGACTTTTCTAGGTGTACATTTACTCATTTACATTGAACTGTAACCTGTATGTACCTGCTCATTGATACAAGGCCCAAAAGAGACGTGAAACTTTTATGAATCATGTATATATTTTGTATGTAATACTTGGAACATATATACGGAAGTACGTAGAATTAAAATTAAAAAATCAGTAAACAGACAAAAATCAATAAAAGACGGTCCAAAATTTTAATTTATAATATGTTCTTATTATTTACTGCAGTTTATTTATAACAAATAGAAATAAACAAGTTACAGAATTAATTATGCATTCCATATACATTCCTTCGTATTACCTCACAGTTTTAGGATTACATTTGTGAAAACAAATGTACTATGAATCATATGAATACTTTGCAACAGAAAAATAAATAATTATTAACTTACTTAGCAAAATTTTAATATTTTTTCAGCTGTTTCCTTAATTTTGCATTAATCATTTAATATAATCTCATGTTAGCACTATATCCTTAACTTATGTTAGAACTTGGTAACTTATTACATAAATATTTTATATTCTCATTAAAGTAGTTACATTTCGAGTTGCACCCATCTAAATAATCACAGATTTATATGCAAGCGCAATTTTTTTTTTGCATTGATCATTTGGCTATATATGTACAGTGGAGCATGGCGAGAAGGGAACCTACCCACCCAGATCGAATCGGATTTGCATTATGTTTTGGCTCTCCGCTGTGCCCAATGAAACCCGCTCTTGACTCAACGAGTACTGATGCGTTATCTATGTTCGAGATGACCTGATTTTTCATAAAAAACGGTATCATGTACGTGATATGTGAGGTGACAAACATGTTGGTATGTTTTTGCACAGAAAAGAAAATTATAATTAAATCATTATCAACAATCATCAATATGATTATCGGTTTTGTAATTGGATACCTATGAAAGAATAAATTTGATTGCACTGATATTAAACGCCTTAAGTAATTAAATTATTTTGTTGACATCTTATTTCAGAGATTTAATAATAAAAAAAAAAACGAAGTTACGTATTGAACAAAAGAATAATGTAGAGTCACTGTGCAGAAAACAAATCACAAAATTTTAATGTATGATAACATTTTAATAATGACGAAGCAGATATTCAATGCGAAAGTTGACGGAAGTAGGTCTTGAGGGAGACCAAGACTCACCTATCTCGACCAAATAGGTCATGTTCTGACTGATGGGGGACTTAGAAATCTTCGAAACCGGCATGCATCTATGAAGAGTTTGATGAATGTGGAAGAAGCATGGCAGGTATACAAGAATAGGGTTATTTGGCACTCCGTGCTCTCTGCCTACCCCGTAAGTGACCTGGCGTGAAGATACGTATGTACGTATTTTATTATAATAAATTCAGAACTCTACAAAATTGTTGATACTATGCGCTTTACCGATATAAGTATTTTATAGTAATAAATTAACTTATAGAAATATTTTACGAGCTAATTTTTTTAAACCTTACAATTGAACGGGCCTTTTAACCACCAGAGGCAATAATTTTGAATAAACATCCAACAAAAATGCAGCAACGTGATAGTTTTTTTCTTTATACCGAGGAATGGATGGGAAAAACAACTATACAGCTATAATAGATCAATATTAATTCAATAAACCCTTAGCATCGTTGCAAACAATTTCCTAGAAAATCGATAAATATGAAAACATTTTATGTAAAAGACTCATTTGTGTTTGCCTATAGTTTGAGTCCAGTTGCAACTTTAAAATATCACCTATAGTATACCAATCTGAACCGTGGGTTGTACAAGGTCCGGTTCTTGCTGCCTTGTAAAGGCATGGTGGGCGGCAGTCTCTCGCCCACCGTCTGATCTGGAGCCTTGCAAATAACAGGCTTATTCACAACTTTAATGCCGTTTTCAAACCGGGCTCGTTTATTATACAGTACAGTTATATTATTAACAGCTAATTTTAAATATGACATGATCGGTGGTACGAGCATTGAGCAATGGGTATATAAACAGTGTGCTCTACACAATGTAACTATCAATTCATACAAATAAATGTATGTTTAACGTTAAGCCTTTCTAGACTATAGATTGTAACATCTTATCTGGTCAGTAGACACGTACTGTCATAAATGCAAAAGTTTGCATAGATTAAAGTGTGACTGACTCTCTTTACAACGTAATAACATAATTATGTACATACTTTAGGATTAAAACGTTTAAATTTAGTTGTACACGCAACAATGGATAAATAAAATTATTTAAACTTAGAATAGGAGTTTTGAATTTGAATTTAGAATGATATCCGCAAGATTATACCTGATTTGATTCGAATTACTCCTATGCTAAAATCGCCCAGGCTCACAGCTTAAGGAAAAACGAATCACTCCTTTAGATCTTTTTCCTTACAATATTTTGATTCGACCACTCATAATAAACACTCTCGAACATATTAATTATTATTTATCCATAAACATTTACTGTCTTGACCCTCTCAATCTGAGAGGAAACCCGTCTCTAACAGTGGAACGATAAAGGGTCAGAGCCCGTAAAAAAATCGAATTAACATTTGCTAGCGTAGGCTATATTGCATACTGGCCGGATAAAGAAAGTTTCTAGGGTACAAGCGCGTAGGAGTAATTTCTACAGCCTCGCCTTGTTCAAGTACCTATTCCTGTCTCTTGGCACACGTGTGCGCACTGCTAGGCTGTGATAACTGGATATAAAAACTAACTTGTTAAATACTGTTGTATTCATTTCCAGAAGCCTGTTGAAAGTGTGTTCGCTTTCGAACATCGAGTAGCACATTAACGTAACAACGTTTGTCTGATAGTCATATTAATTTTGGTTAAAAAGATTAGCTACCAATAAATTCGGCGTAAGTCTAAACTCATTTGTGTCAGTCTCATAGTCTTCTAATGAGTAATTCTCTTATAAATGTCATTACTACGGTAATCATTCATTGCAAGCAGCAATATCTAGCCTATTCAATATATTATTGTAACTGATATATACTCACATACTTGTATTACCTAAACTTTTTATTAAAAATTAAATTAAAAATAATATTAAATATTTGATTTTATACCTACATATAATGAAACTAACTGATCGCTGTCTGTACATGGCATACATATTTAAAAATTCTTTGAAAACTTCCTCTGTCAGTGATTGATATTGACACCCCAATAACATTGCTTTATCCACTGTACGGCACTACTTATATCGCTATTAAAAAGTAGGAGTTGATCGTAGAAGGGTAAAATTTTGGGTTATACGTATTTTTTACGCCACATTATAAAAAAATAACCCTTATCACTTAGGGGTATGAAAAATAGACATTAGCCGATTCTCATATTTAATATGCATATAAAATTTCACAAAAATTAGTCTAGCCGTTTCGAGGAGTATGTTAACTAACATTGTGACACGAGAATTTCATGTAGGTATAAGATTATTGTAATTAGGTACAAGTAGTATAATGAACCATTTATGATTTTTAATCACTAAAATTTTAAGGAAGACATTGTAGTCGATATTACAACTGTAATGCGTGTATATTATATGACCTAAGAACTATTCTATGATGTATAATTATTATAAAAGTCATAGAATAATTATGACTTCGGACTTTCCGAACTGGTTTTTGAAAGATAGTCTTTTGGAGATATTACACTCTAGTCGCAATTGAGCAATGTATTAAGTCGTAAGAGAAACCTTAAAGTAGTGAGTATTTTTTCTGCAATGATATGAGCAGAATAGTATGAATATACATAGCTGTCTACATAACTAAGCATTTTCATAAAATAATGGTTGCTTAACTGGGATATAGATCTGTACTCATTGAATCTGAATAACATTGGTGACGACATTAACAAATAGCATACAAGAAAACTACGCAAATCACCTAGCCCTTATATCCGTATAACTAGTGACAAGATTCTTTTCAAATATAGAATTCAGAAAATAATGGAGAGAAATTGCTACCAGCACCAATAGCTCCATCTCTCGTAGTTCTGATTAAACAACCATCGTTATGACGGTCCTATTTAGTTTGAACATGTTGCATCGTACTGCCATCTATAATAATTAGCAATCATTACAAAAATAATGCATTATAACAATCGAGTGTAATCCAAAACTCGATTATTAGAACCATCGTTATGACGGTCATAATTATTTTGAACATGTTGCATCGTACTGTCATCTATAATTATCAATCATTACAAAAATAATATTTAAAGGTTGCCATAGCGAGAAAATATGATCAAAGTTTTTCCAAAGACATGGTAGATGTCGCTACGTAGTTCGATAGGTAGTCAATAAGTGCCCGCGTGCGTCACACCGAGCTGCGCAATCGACCACGGAAATAACTAACAGCTGTTCTACAATATTCGTTCGGGCAACTCAGACAGCTGCTGTATTCGGAGGAACACGCAGACGTTTTCTTTTGCACTGCTATTGTTTGGAGATAAAATAGTAGCTTTCTCATTGTTTAAAAACTCGCTGTGCTTCGTGGATGATTTTTCATACTTTATACTGTCAGCATGCGCTATCAAGATGAACGTGTGAATAGTTAAATCCGTGAGTTTTTGGCGATATGTTTACCAAAATTCGTGCCTTGTTATTGTGACTCGAATTGATTGAAATGCTTTGTGAATACGTGGATCGTCAGAACACTTGAACAGTGTTATGTTAATAAAATTACCCTATAATAATAGCAGTGATAGTTTTGTGACTGTTAAAAGATTATAGTTCATAAAAATGTCTAGCATGGTACCTACAAGTTCGGCTCTGAGAGCCCTAGCGTTGGAATACAAGAGCTTGCAAGAGGAACCAGTTGAAGGTTTCCGGGTCAAACTTTTAGGAGAGGACAATTTATTTGAGTGGGAAGTTGCAATTTTCGGACCTCCAGACACACTCTACCAAGGCGGATACTTCAAGGTAAAATTACGATTTTTTTCCTTCACGTCGTATTATTATTCTTTTCACTGCGGTAGGCAATTGCAAATGAAATATTTGGAAACAACGGATTCGGGAAGTAACATTATGAAGTCCTTTAAACACAAATAAATTTACACGTGTAAAAGATTTATAGAGGACATTTATTACTCAAGATTAATTGTCGAAATTATATATTTTTTGTTAATAAAGTATATGGTTACATTTTGAATTCATTGGCTTTCCCAATTGATTCATATGTTTATTTTATAGACTTCTGCACCTTGTATAAATAATAATTCAAAAACACCATTTACAGGTCAGGTGGGTAAATGACAAACAATAAAATAAAATACTTAATAATATTTTAAAATAATCTAGGTCAAATTGTTCACAATAAAAATGTCTGTATGATACATTATAAATGGTATATATGATACAATCTTCAATATTTTTTCATTGTAAATTAGTGTATGTGGTATTTTTCACATTGTACTGTGATCATAGACATGTATCAACTATTTTGCTATATTTTGACTGTAAGAAAAGATAATATGAAGGCTGGAATGATATTATGCTCACATCCAATGATTTTAATGCCCCATTGGATTGTAGCTTGAATGATTGAATGACAATGGGGATTGACATGATATATATTCCATAAAAAAATTATTTAAAATTAACCCATAATAGATTTAACAGTTTATGTACTAGACTTATTTTCATTTGCACAGTTTACTGGGTAGATTTGCAAAACATCCAGGAGATTACAAACAAACTTTTACATGAAATGATTTAGTCAATTATGGTTTATTAAGATGGAGTATGCTTCAGGTACTTTATATTTTCTCCTGTTGTGGGAGGAGACATACCCATAAGGAATATTTATAAATCTACATAAAAGAACAGTGACCATATTAAAACTAAGTATACACTGTGTATGAACTAATTTCACAATTTTGACATATCGAAACTTTCAAATATATCAACCAACCGTGAACTCTTTGCAATTTGTTTTTATCCATCTGTATTTAGAGTATGCTTTCAATGACAACATTATGAATCTGTAAATAAAATCTGCTTGTCTCTGCCCTATTAGCCTGTACAGAAACATTTGTGAGTTAATGCAGTAAAATTCTAGTAAATATTTTCTGCAGCTTGTATTATATAAAGCCCTTTATAACTAGAACTCTATTATTAAACTGGTGTGTATATTGATATCATATTGGGCTGACTGAAAGGACCAAGAGGATATTAATATTAAACCTTTATTTCCATTTAAATTTTACCAAAATGAGGCATTGCAAATAATATATGTGCAGTTGTATGAATTTGCATAATGTACAAACAGTTAATGTATTCTATTGTCATGATAATAAACCTGATAACTAAGAAATATAAATAGCAATAATAAATGCTTGTAGTCTGTTTAATCACAAAGAAAATTAAATAACTATGAATATATCTATCATTAGACAAGGTTAATTCTAACAAACAGTATATTATTTGTTATTATTATATTGTCACACCAGGTCAATTACAGGATAGGTGAAGGACACCATGTAAAATATCTAAATCCTTACCAAACTAACATGGTACTACTACATTTTTCACTTTCTTTATTCCTATGCACCCTTCCTACGCCTGACTGCCCCATCAGCCAGTATCAGTTCTATTTGCTTAAGGTAGATGTGTCTTGGACACTCTCAGCATCTGCATTTATCAACATTGACATTGTGCACCTGTTCCAGTATTCCTTTAGTTTTCATGCTTTCTACAGATCTGAACCATCACAGCACATGTCTTTTTTCACCAGTATACACTCTGACACACAACAATTTTTTGATCCATTTTATTAACATTGCATTGTTGAAAAGGGAGACAATGTTCTTTGATTAAAATATTTTGGTGATTTATTTTAATAATTGTTAAGTACAATGAATTATAAACATTTAACTTGTCTCTTGTTAGAGATTTTAAGAGTGCCAGGGTATTCCCCAGCACTCTTAAAATTGGAATACTCTGTTTTAATTTTGAAAATTCCAATTGTGTTGCCAGTATTAAAGTGGGTAGATTTTTTCTTTGGTAAATACAGTGAGAAAGCATTTTGCAGAAATGGTCATATAGGTACATTTTATCTTTGTTTGTTAGTTTAGTTCATATACTAATAACAGATAGGTCACTCACAATTTCATCACTATCATCTTCATCACATCACATCACAACATCTATTGTTTCAATGCTGGACATAGGGCTATGTTAAGGTGTGCTATGACACTCAATTCTTTTTTTGATCTCATTCACCACCTGTCTATTTAAAATCTGCATTCCATTGGGCCAGACAGTGTCCCACATTATGTCTGCAGATATGAGGTGTTGAATCCAGTCGACATCTGTGCCTACAACATGTTTATCCTGCAAGCTTTGTCAATTACCTTAGTTGTTTGCCAGATATTCTTCTTTTAGATATTTATTCTATAGAGGAAATCTGAACATAATTCTTTCCATAGCACTGAATTCTGAATTAGGCAAATTAGGCATTCTAGGCAAATTTTATGTGACTGAGGGATACATAGATAAAAGATGGGTATTATAATGGTAAAATTGTTAGTTGGCTGTTAACTAAAGGAGAATATTGCAAGGAAACCTATATAGCTTATATTTTAAAATTCCATAGGGAGTGTAAAATCTGTCAACCAATGTTTGGCTATTGTGATCACTATGATCTTACCTTTCTCCTTTAGATAGGAGATCTGTGTGAAATTATCGTACAAGAGAGTTGATGACATTGTACAGACATCTTTCATTGTATTTTCCTTACTACATTGGGTTAAGTAAAGCATAATAAAATCGAAAGAACTTAGAATAATATAGATTTTTCAAATATAGTAAAAATCTAGAGTGGCTATAATAAATAAACAATATTTCAAACAGAAATTGACCAATACATTTAGCACTTTAGACTTTAGGGAATTTCAAGTTTTGTGAATATATGTATTTCATAAGTATAGGACTAAGTGAAAATATCACATATCCGAAAGGATTTTGAATACAGTTCTTAATTATGTAATAGCATCACACCAAGTACTTTACACTATAAGCAGAAGTGCTATATACATATACAAATTTCTATATACATATATCACATCTCTTCAAACACACTGCTTTTAGAATCATCTGACTTCCGTTTAGAGCTATATCAGATTGCAGTAATTTATGTTTTTCATTTCTTTGTTGCAGGCACATATGAAGTTTCCTGCAGACTACCCATATTCACCTCCTTCCATTAGGTTTTTAACAAAAGTGTGGCATCCAAATGTATATGAGGTAAGTTTAGTATTTATCTCTTCTGTCTAAATATAATATTCATTTTCATATTACTCTTTATGAATCTACTCAAATATTCATTTTACCTCTTAAACACTGGAGGTTATATAATAATTTATCTTCAACAAACAAGTCATTGTGACATGTAATATTTAATAATATTGATTATATGAACTTAATAAATTGTTATATACCAATAATAGTAAAAAAAATTAAATGCTGTATTACACCCTTCACGTGAAGTGTTTGCATATACTAAAAAAAAGACCAACCCCAACCCCTAACTTCACCAAGTTTGGATCTACTCGAAATCTGTTACATAAGTTTTTGTGGCTATAACGATGTTGCAATAGTCTGCAAAATAACAAGACAACAATATCAACTTAATTGGTACAGTTATATTTATTATAATATTATTATCATCATCAAGTCCCTTATGGGGTACCCAGTGGACTAAATTACTTTAAAAACTAAAGTACCGGTGAAATAAATCAGAATACCATAATTATTGACAGCCTCGACTGCCTCTTTGGTCGAGTAGTTGACCACCCGACTGCCGAACGGGTGGTCCTGGGTTAAAATCCCGGGTGGGG
>DWME01001510.1:0-24466 GCA_018244795.1 Parelbella ahira ahira
TGCCTGCGTGTGTGTGTGTGCGTGCGTGCGTGTGTGTGCGTGTGTGTGTGTGTGTGTACGTGTGTGTGTGTGTACGTGTGTGCGTGCGTGCGTGTGTGCGTCTGCGTGTGTGTGTGTGTGCGTGTGTGTGTGCGTGCGCGGCGCGCCTTACCTTGGTTCTTGTCGGTGGAGGTGGCGCGCGAGAAGCGCGGGCGGCGCGGCGCGGCGCCGCCGTCGCCCGCTGCACACAACGCACGCGCCGTCACCGCACGGCCCGCACCGGCCACCGGCCACCGGCCGTCCACCGACCACCCACCCGCCCGAACCCACGGCCGCCGTGACGCATTTTACTCATACATTTCGTTTTCCCTCGAGACCCACTACCTCACATCGGTGAAAAAACTAGTCAATGAATTCAAGTGAATTCACAAAGTTACTCAATTTATGTCAAACGATGTAAATTTTAATCGTTCTACGACGAAATATTTATCTACGGCATCTGATATATTGCTTCTTTATAAAACAATGACAGAAACCATGAACAGACAAAATAGATCTGCAGTTTCAACAATTATACTAAGCAAATATTCAATAATAAATTTACAATATTCCTTGTTACGAAATAAAAATCGGAATATTTTTTCTATATCGTTAAAAAAAAAATTAAAATTTTCAATTATGAGTAGCAATGTGAAACTTGAAGACAAACCGAAATTATGTTCTTTCCCGACAAAAACAGTTTAATTGATGAGTATGCGTCACAGCTGAACTGAATCTCACTCACAAGAAACTACCTCAGTAACAGGTAAACAAATTTAACGTAAAAACATCCATACACAAACAATATATGTATACTAAGATAGTCGCTTATGAGCACTTCAGTCCTAGGGCAGGTAATGCTTCATTTAATAATGGTCGACATTAAATGAAAATGCAACAGAAAATTTGGAATGCACCTTGCCACAGCCGCGTGATGAATGGTCGGTGATTTATCAATAAATTTGTTAAGATAATGACATGTAAATAAATACATAGATACGATAAATATTTAACATGGCCAAAAAATAATAATAATGGAACAAAATGGAAGAGATATATTCAAATAAATTCAATATGGATTTAATGTCATGATAATCTCAAGTCAAATATCTGTTTTATTCCTACCTACATGCTTCAGTCAGTCGCATTTCCTATAACTTAATATCGAGATGTTACAAAATGTGTATATTGCACACCCTCGCTTTAGTAGAAACTCCACAAATCCATGCATTTCCAAAAGCTGTTATTTCTTCAACTACTGTTAGTATCGTTTTTGGTAAAATAATCTATGGGTTGCCTATAATATTTAACGGATCAGAAATCTGCACTGCATTGTTCGGAAATTTTTATCTAAAGGTCAACCTACGCGTGCGACTTTCAAGAGATACATTCACTTAAAGATTTTTTGGATAGGTGCATTGCAGAAATTCATTATTATCTGACTTAGGTTCCTTTGGAGGAGGAGTCGTATAGAGAGAAACAGCAATATCAACCCCACACCATTAATTTTTATACTAGCACCTCTTAATCCCTCGCATTCATTTAAAAGTGTAGAGAACCTAATAACGTCCCTATCGGCGGGACGGCCGCAGACTTCTCTGCTTTACGAGTCAGGTATTAAAAAAATCCGGTATCCATCGGCATTAATCATGATGAACGAGAGCGGCGGCCGCTGCCGGAGTGTGGTGTGTAGTGTGTGTAGTGTGTAGTGTGTAATGTGTAGTAGTGTGCGTGGTTACCGGCGGCGTCGGCGGAGGCGGCGGGCGGCGCGTCGGCCGCGAACACGTCGTCGTCGGCGCCGTTGAGCGGCAGCTCGTCGTGCAGCAGCAGCGCCGCGCCGGGCCGCTGCGACAGCGTGAAGAAGTCGCCCGACCCCGCGCCCAGCACCTCCAGCGCGCCCGCGCTCTCGAAGTACTCGTCCAGCACCAGCTTCGCCGTCTGCGCAATACGATCCCTGGCCGTTAGAACCTTGTCGTTTATTGATTTCATATTATACAATATCACATCAAATCGTTCTACCAATTGGCAGTTCTAATAAATATAACTACATGGCAGTGGCTCATAATCGTAGTTATTGCGCCTAGATCGACAAAAACTAAATAAAAAGATCGTCGATCACCTCTAACTTCCAGATGACAGGATGCACTAAAACCGTGAAACTAAACAAAGCTTAGATTTTTTTTTATTTTGAAACAAGTTTTATCAAATAATGTCAAGCGATAAATTCCAGTTTTTTTATGTTTAGAAGTTATTTCGTACAATTCAACCCACAAGAGGTAAAAAATTGTATAAAATTTAATGGTACATATAAATATTGTGGTTAAAAATTATTTTAATAATTATTATAACAGGTATATCTCCATGCTAGTCAACCCTTGATTGACAAAAAAATACTTGCTTTAGGTTAAAATTTTAACAATTACTCATGCACCCGTGTCAATAATGATCTCACTCTCAATTCGAGTGTACGACATGGGGAAAAGTGATTCATCGCTAAGAATATAGAAATCGTGATTCAAACAAATCTGTTACACACCAAAAGTCATTCTACAAATACCGATACATTATATAAATACCTGAAATAGTCTTACCTTAACAAAATCCAAGTTGTTGCCTGTTATCTTGAGGGAGAGCTCTCCAAAGGTCACGGTGTACTTATACTCCCCCAGTGCGGCGTCGTTCGTTGAGAAACTATGGAGGAGTGCTCGGGAATTGTTATGGGGTGACTTCTGAAATTAATATAATACATACAATTTTAACATAGCCACAATTTCCTAAAAAAGTTAATTGTTAAGTACCGTAGTACGTCAAATGTTATTACAAAATTGCAAACGAAATACTAAAACGTACTACAGGGGTCACTGATTACAGATAGACATACTATATCAGGCGCGAATTGAGTATTTTAAATGGAACTAGTGAATTCGAGTTTCGATAAAACTTTTGATTTGCATTCGGCCACATTCTCCCCAGGGGTGGAAGGTAGTGGGGGGGAGCGTCGAACGCGTTAATATTGAAAAGGTGCAACGGAAAGCAAGAAGGCGGGAGCGGCACCTCTCTGGGGCGCGGCGCGTCGTCGGAGTTGGCGGAGTCGAGCGAGGCGCGCGAGCCGGCCAGCGCGCCCTCCAGCGCGCCCTCGAGCCGCACGGGCGACGCGTTGCGCCGGATCGTGTCGCCGATCAGGTGCTTCGCGTGGCTGCGCGACATGCCTTACCGTTACCGGACGACCGCTTCTAATTTATCTTTATAATTACCGTGATTTCATAACGAGCGGAATATGCGACTGTATCGTGTTAATAACGCGGTCAATCGTGTAGCCTTATCGGGTAAATGATGTTGTTATATCTGTCATTAGGAGCCAATTTCGCGTCACGGTTAAATAATAATTTGAGACATCAAATCAAGTGACCTCAATGATGTACCTTGATCTGTTCTTGGATGTTGGGATATGTTATGCCATTTATTGTCTTTATTATTAGGCCTACTATTATTGTTAAGGTTGTCTGGTAGACATTGCTTAATGACGATAAGACCATATTTTGTATGTTTCTCCAACTCTTAAATTTGTTTAATCTATGGTCCTGTGGTTGACATATAATATAAAATTATTGTATTTCTTTAAATCACAGCGGTAAAGCTAATAAAATGCTCTTTGTGAGCTTTTATGTGGATTCAGACAGTGCCCGTAGACCATTCCGGTATCAGCCAGCAACATACCAACAATTGTTTCAAGATGACAGAATATTTTGGGCTGCGCAAATTGCACGATGCGTTTCTTCTACAAAAATATAACATGTTCCTCCTTTACAAGTTCACCATACTGCAAATCGTAACCAAAATACTTACTATACTTTGTTTTTTTATAATATTCACCTTTTCAAAAACAAAGCGGATACAAAATGTAAGCGTCAGCACGTGGTCAACCTACCGTAAACTTGTAAGTAAAAGCTGAATAAAAAATACACTGTACAAAATTTAAAAATGAAAGTATTTGTATAATATTCATTAAATAATACATAACTAATTAGCGTATAAATAATGCACATAACTAGTGCAGAGCTTAACATTTTTCTTGAGTAACAAAAAAGGTGCAATTGCAAAATATTTACCTTCAGAGAAAGAAAAAAATGCTCTCTAAAGGGAATGAAGTATTCCAACCCGCAACTGGCCAGCGTGGCCAACTGTTAAAACCTCAATGTGAGAGGAGACCAGTCTCCAACAGCGCAGTCATAAAAGGGTTAAGAAAAAAAAAGTGATCAGTAAATTAAAAAAAAAACTCACTTAACGTTTTCCTCGTTGGGCCCGGTGATCTGAACGAGACGTTCCTTCGCACCGGGGCTTACTGGAAACATAAATCGTCACGAGTAATGAAATATGCGCACAGAATATGCAATATTTATGTCAACCATATTAACCAAGCTCAAGCCGATGCTATTACCAGGCGTAATAAATGAAACGGGTATGCTGCTCATGTTTTTGGCTTTCGACATTGTTAATTCCAAATTTATACCACTCCACTAAAACATTGTATGATTCACGTGAATATATGTAATAAGATATTTTTTATGGTTATGAACGTACATTTTTTTTTAATCTATACATATTGTCGAATGCTATGATCGGTATTGTGAGATATTAGACGGAGTTGGGAAGCGTTAGATGTAGATGTTAAGTGGAAGTGAAGGCATAAAGATCCGGCACACCATGCGCGCCCGCCCCGCACCGTGCATTCGTACCTCGCTGAAACGATATAATCGTGTCACTTAGCTCCTCGATCATGTGCACCCGCCTCCCCTTGATACCCATCACTGCAACACCACAACACAACTTCAGATACACCGGCGCGAACACGCGAACCCGCCGCGGCTCTAGTAAACACCTAACCTAAACTAACCTAACCTAACCTCACTCTTATAAAATTTTGATGAACCTCCAGAAACATACTGAAAATATTATCACTTGTTTAAAAATATCACACAAACAGAAAAAAGAGAATTTAAACAGTGGAAAAACTATTTTTAGCACACTCATTGAAGATAACAAGAGTAAATTGAAGGTGATTAAAGCATTAAAGATCAAATTGCACAGGACATTTACTATGGAGATGTGGAATTTAACCTGTTTAAACATTTTCCATTAGTTTAAAACATGAGTTATTGTCAAAAAACAACCTAAAACAATAGTTGTTTAAATTATATTTAGGCTCATTTATAAGGTGTATGAAAACTGGAAATTAATTTAAATGTATGTATTTGACTGCCTCATTGGTTGAGCGGCTGCAAGCGCGACTGCCGATCAGGAGGTCCTGGGTTCAAATCAATCCCGGGTTGAGTACTATTATTGGATTTTGCTAAATTTGATTTGAATTTCTAATAGTGACTCAGAGTCTGGATCAGTGCCCGGTGTATGGCAATAGGCTCACACCTATTACATGGGACTTAAACGTAACTGGTGAAACGTGGGGGTGTAGGACACCCCTCTGCCTACCCCTTCGGGGATTACAGGCGTGAGGTTACGTTAAAAATATAAAGCTAAATAAATTTTATCAAATTATACGGAAATATATATATAGTGTTAAGACATCAAACATTTTCGAAACAAAACCCTCGTTGCTCTTGTTTTTACACTTCAATCTTTACCTTAAGAACATAAATCCGGATCAGATTAGCGTAAGCTTTTTACCCGGCACTTTGAAATAATGAGCACTCGAAACTTTCTTATCGCTCCGTGGTTCGTTTGGAAGCACGCCGGATAGCGGTTGAAATATCACAAGAAAACCGGGTAAACTTATTCCTGAGCTGATACTTTGGGCCTGGGGTATACTTTTGAAATTTTCATTTATTACATTTCGTTGACAAATCTTCTTTGTTACATATAAACGTTAGAGGACTAATTATAGCCTTCTCATTCTGATAGAAGTCCCATGCCCAATAGTGAAACGATAAAGGGATTGATGGTGATGACCATGTAATAAACGATCATTCTTGGTTAAAAATTTTATTTATTTGTACATTAAATCTCCGTATTATCATATTATATAGACATATCAGTTTTACTCTAGTCTTGTCGCGTTGCTGTCCGTTGCATGGATATGTATTTGTTCTATATCTGTAACTAATTGTTGTCTGCCAGTTTCGACGAGCGACTGCACAAAAATTTGATATTTTGTTTTTACTTTTGCTACTTACAATTTGCATATCAATGCGGGTTAATCCTTAACAAGCTGTCATGAACTCTTTATTGAAAGGACCTAAAATGAACAGCACCACCATACATTATTTACATATAACTTCAACGGCTTTAGCGCACGCAATGTCAAGCTAGTACGGGTTTTTCCAAATAGAGCCGTCTTTTTCGCGTTAAGTTTTTCTCAATTTACATGAAATCTGCGTCAATTAATATCTGAACTTCCTTAGAAAAACCACCTACTAATTGATTGATACAAATTGTATGAAAGTCCTCTATTTAGTTCCTGCCAAAAGAGCGTACCAGCAGATAGAGAGATAGACGCGTGTAAGTCACCTTGCTTTTGTATGATAAATAAGTAAAGACCAATGTAGATATGTATGTAATACACGGAATTTTGGTAACCTTGAAATTCAAAATACTTTTATCTATCAACGGATCTTTGCACCCTCAAGGTGTTAATCGCTCTATTTACACTAACGGCATCATGTTTACATAGCAGGACTTGCAATGTGTCTATTTGTAGGAGTTCATGTTTACTGACGGATTTAAAATGGTAAGTACACGTAATGGGCTGAACGGTAAAATGTATGTGTGTGTGTGCGTGTGTATCCTATTGTGTTGTGATGTGTAGATGATTAGAGAAGATTCCGATTCTCTTCTGTTTTAGAAGCAGCCCCGTATACAATGGCTTCAATCCTTCCCACTCCCAAAAGAGATTCCCGTCTAAAAGTGATCGAGTGAATGTTGATAATATTCGTGGCAATATTAAGCGAGTGTTGTTTGGTCGTTTTCTTTACCGTTCGTTGGTTTACATATCATTAAATATCACGAATGTTTGTCGACATAGATTTATTTTATATTACGAAGATAGGAAACTTGCGTGCCACGAAAACAAAGTCTTCGTGACATGAAATAACTAATATTTCGTGGATCATTAATTATGAAAATGTCCGATACGTTACGGTCCACATTATTTGGTAAGATGCTAAAAGTACGAACTTTTGGGAATTTTTCATAGTAATAATGACACGTCGATTCATTTATACATAAATATAGGTATATGGTCAAATCAAACGGTTATTGATGCAAATGTCGCCTTCAAAACATTTTAGTCCTTAGTAACATTATTCGTTTAATGTGATGTATGAATGTAGATATACATATATTGACTTAAACACAACGGTACAAGGGTTTATTTGATGCGGAAATGGCAATCTCTGAGTCCACCCTGGCTGGTGGCGAAAAGTTTTAGTTGAAGCATACTTCATGCTGATGATCAAATACTCGTATGTCTGTGTACATACATCGAATATATACTATACATACATCGAATATATACTAAACGTGTTGATACACATATGTATATAATGCTCGCTTATGACCTTTGTGTGTACAAATCGTTTCTTCTGTCCACATTAAATGTTGAACGCGACCCGAAAATGAAAATTACGCGTATAATGTTAAATATTTATGATAATTGTTGTGATTAATGGTGTCTGCTACTTACCCCACACTCAATTAACTCATATGTCATTACTATTCCATTATATCGAAGGTATGGTCTGACAGATAAGCTATCAATGTGGTTGTTGACAGGTGTGTGTTTGAGGCTTACTGATTACTATACAATGTAGCGTTTGTATAAATATCAAAAAATATGTATTATTATGTGTAGATTTTCGGTTGGGTTAGTAACATGTCTTTGAAAAATTTCTTATATTACTTACGGCAAATATTGCCCTAAAAAAAAAACAACAAATATTTTATTTAAAAAAAATGAGTTTTGCCGCTACAATGATATTCAATTATTTACATACCTATATTATATATGTACATTATGTGTAATATTTATTATTGGATTTTTTTAGTGCTTGTACAAAGGCGAAATATAAATCACAGTAGGGTTTAATATTAAAATATGTTTTTTGTGCAAATTTCAGGACCGAGTTTTGAACATCACAAGCCAGATTATGGACCAGCTGTTGGGTGACGAGCGCGTGGCGAGAGGGTTCCGGGTGAAGTTTCCAGAGGACGTGTTGCAGGACAATCTGGCTGGTCAGCTTTGGTTCGGTGCCGAGGTGAGATTGAAACGATATCGTGACACAAATCTTAGATAACAATGTCAACACGCACTGTAACTGTGTAGATGGTGTAATAAATATGATGAGTCATTTCGATACTTAACAAGGCGACATATAGAAAGGACATTTATAAATTAAGCAATCATTAGCGGAATTTACGCCGAGGATCGCTCGTCCCGGAGAATGTTGCTGGATAGGTTTAAATGGCATCATGATCCTCAGTAATGAGGGACCGACTTGAGAGAGAGAGAGAGAAAACTTTATCATTTTTTTGTATCATACTAACGTTTAAAGCGACACTAGAATCATCACTATTGCTTCGTAAAGAAATATTCTTAGCGTCATTGTGACGAATTTTCAGTGCCTGGCGGCGGGCTCGTCGATAATGAACCGCGAGGAGGAGTCGGCGGCGATGCGTCCGCTGGCCAAGGCGCTGACGCGGAGCTTGGAGACGGTGAGGTCGCTGCTGCGCGAGCAGTGCCTGCGGCCGCGCGGCCTGGCGCTCTCGCAGCACGACGACATGCTGCACGAGAGCTTGCGGATATTTGACAGGTGATCACAGAGACATGGAGATACTTCGATATATGTATTATGTGATAAAGAAGTCATATAATCGTTTATACATTAATAAAGTTGTAATGATTTGATGAGACTGCCAGTTCCCAATTGGATCTACGATCATTCCAGACTGTTTGCGGAGTTCGAGCTGTGCTACGTGAGCGCGATGGTGAACGTGAAGACGCCGCACGAGTTCGAGGCGCAGCAGCTCATATGCGTGCTGTTCTCGGAGAGCTTGCGGAGGGCCTTGAAGCAGAACTTGCTCACTCAAGAACAGGTAGATACGTAGCAAGTGATGTCAATAAAAGTAATTTAATCCCTGAAGTTTCATCGTTACCTTCATTGTTTTCATTGGTGGGTTTTTAGATTCATCGGAGGAAACATAAGATTCATTATTATCACCTAGGCAATTGGGCAAGTGCTGCTTGGCGTGACACATGCTTTAGATAACGTTATAGATAATTTCTGAGTGGCTGGCTTTACAAAGATATTAAATCTGTCGAATTTCTTGCAAACCATATCATTGCATACATGGTATGCTTACACAGCATATAGAACACAAGAAAAAAGGGCACTTTTCAAAATCCATCCCCCTTTGCTTTTCAATATCTCTTTAACAGAGCAAACTATCACTTCAATAGAGAGAGACTCAGCATTATGTATCATATTTGAGTCACTGCATCAAATCTATTCTTCATAATTACAATTCAGAGAGATCATTTCAGTGCAATGATTTTTATTAATATTTGACAATCCGTGGCTAACTCTTAAAGTTATATTTATAATATGTAAATGTTTTTTTATATCTCTTGTCGTATATACATGTAGTTTTTATATATTTTTTTCAATAGAGTGTTGTACATTATTGTTACAGCCTATAGCTATTAAGCTGTTGTTATAATGTAACCATTCATAGGATACTAATATTAAAGGTAGCTCAGTCTAATCAATGTTCTATCAATATCAATTTGACAGTATCATATTTCACATTTCAGGTGGACTCCTACGACCCAGCCTTGATGTTCGCCGTGCCTCGTTTAGCAATCGTTAGTGGCCTACTCATATATTCCAGTGGGCCTTTGAGTATAGACAAACCACCAGGTACTACCACTCATATTACTTTGTCTAAAAGTATTAAAATTTTATATACCTAACTATTGTTTGTCGATTCCAGAGGAGATGTCTGACATGTTTCGTCCATTCCGGACGCTTTTACACAAGATTCGTTCCCTACTTTGGACGTTGGACCGACGGGAGCTGATGGCGCTGGAGAGACTGCTCTGCACCAACGAGGACGTTTCGAGCCTGGCTGGATTAGACCTGCCGAGTGGTAAGTCCAGGCATTGTTATGCCCTATATGATTATATTTCTGAGTAAGACACTGTGTTTGAATTTAGTTTTGCTATTAATCAAGCCACTGCCTACTGTATCTTTGGGTATTTATATACAGCGTGTAGTGAATTGGTATGTTGAGACACAGGCTGTTTTTTTTCCATTATTTTAATAACTATAAATTATTCATTGAATATTTACGGAGTACGGAGACTGCTCATTGTTCAGTGATATGATAACTCAGGACATCTTCTATGACATAATATATATGTATGTATCTTAAATTAGTTTTGAACCATTGCTTGTTTCTTTATTAGATATCCATATCTCAATACATTTCCATCCTAGAAATGTCCCTTGACTACAATCACTGAATTTATAGTACTTTAAAACATTTAAAAGTGAAACATTTTGGTCCTCCGCGGTTTTATTTACTTTAAGTTCTAATTCGCCTCCATTGCGAGATCAAACTACATATCATTTAACAGTCTCTATAATATAAGATGTTAAACTTAACATAAGTACGTTTCCTTAATAAATGTAGGCTAAGGTTAGTAATACAAGAATATCTCCCGTTCCAAGTGGACACGTCGAGCGAGCCGTCGTGCTACCCCGACATCGGCCAGTTCGTGTCCAAGTTCTACGCGGACCACGCGCCCTGCCGCGACCTCTACGCGCACCACAGGTACACCGCCACCGCAGCCCTGCGCACCTACTAGCAGATGTTCTGCAGTGTTCTGCAATGTTCTGGAACAATTAAGGGTTCGCAAAGGCAGATGAACCTTATTTTGGCTATAAAGGGTTCATAAAAATTTGTAATACAAATTTTGTTGACACTGATGACCTTGGCCACATGTAAACGACTTCATTGAGCTCTTTAAAAAATATTCGTTGTGATTCCTATTAATTAATTGTTCACCAACAAAATGTAATTTGTTTATTTGTAACAATAATTAAAAATATTGTCTCTGTATAAGTGTCATAAATACATGTTATGCCAACATAACCCTTGGAATGTTCATGTGATAAATATAAATCATAGTTTATCAATCCCTCGTACTTCAATGTTGCAAGTAAATTTGAATCATCAGTATATAAAAAGGAGGGTTGAAAGGCGTATAAAAAGTATATTTATTGATATATTATATTTTTTAGTTCCAGTGAACCAACAATAACCGACGGCGACTACCTACCAGATTACATCGAGGTCATGACTCCTATCATTGATGGTCTTCGACGTTTGAACGAGCACATTGAAGAACATGAGTCGGAAACCGAAACTGAGTTAAAGGAGGAACAGCAGTTCTACGATACAACAAGTACTGACACATTCCAAACTAATGACAGCAAAGACTTTGAAAGAACTAGAAAAACTAGCAGAGGAGAAAGCAATGATCTATCATCGTTAAGAAACTTATCAACAAATGGACTGATGATGTTCGATCCTTTAGTCATTAATGCTGTTTCAGCGTCCACGTCAGGAGAACCCTCCAATAGACTAATACCTGACCAGGATTTGGTGACGTCACTGAACGAGCAAGTTACCGAAATAGCTGACAGATTGTCCTCAATAGTTGCCGATGTTGATATCTTAGATCATAATCCTATGCATTCATTCTCAACCAACGACGTGCCTACTCTTATATCGACCGAAAGTAACGAAGCGTTCGGCTTTAGTGGACCAAGGAATGATCAACTCACTTGTATGCCATCAACAAGCCATGGGTATCTGATACCAAATGCGATTAGTCAAGAGCCCGTTGTACTGGCTTCGTTGTCCCATAACAACTCTGCCGTTTTCAGTCAAGAAGAAGACTGTGATAGCAACACGCACCCTGATTTACCTTTGATGATTCCAGATAACATTGATGCGGAAATAGTGAATGCTAACATGTCAATCGCGACCGCTAATCTTAGTTCTCTCTTGCTCACGAACGAGGAATTCAGACAGAACTTCATAGATCACGAAATGGGTGAGCAGGACAACAGTAGTTTTCATTCAGCTAAGATGTCTATGGATAGAGAGGAAGATAGGGTTAAGTTTATGCTCGGATATGAAAGTGACCACGAATCCCCGGTAGACTCGGGCGTAAGTACAGAAAACACGAGTTTAGATAGATCGCCTGATAGCGATCAGAGTAAGGAATTAAAAGAGAACCACTTTATGCAACAGAATAGAGTACTAAAGAGTCCGGATGAAGAGAGGACTGATGAAAAGGAGCCAAACAATACTTTGGAGAGCTCGTTTTCGGACGAAGGTGATATGACTGTGAATATACATTTC
This sequence comes from Parelbella ahira ahira, assembly GCA_018244795.1. NCBI lineage: Eukaryota > Metazoa > Arthropoda > Insecta > Lepidoptera > Hesperiidae > Parelbella > Parelbella ahira. The sequence goes on from DWME01001510.1 coordinate 12,463, forward strand.
GTGGAACAGGATACTCAGAAGAATGAAGCTGGTTCGTCTAATGTAAATAGTGTAAATTTAATTAAATTAGGTTCTGATGAGGACGGCTCGAGCGAAACACCAGTGCGCGCCGACAACTGGGGGGCGAACGCTTCCCAGGAGGATTATATGACGATCGACGAGTTCATAACTGAGCTGAGGAGGCACAGGGTGGATAAGAAGATTGACGACAATAATAAAAGCTCCAGCTCCGAAGCGGCTAATTCATCACAGAGCAGCAGCTTGAGGCAGAGAAAAACTAGGAAGTCGAATTTAAAAAACAAGAAAAAGAAAACAAGAATGTGGTCGCCTGGCATGGTGATACTGGATAATCGGTCTACGCAGAACCAGAACAGCCCATTGAGATTGAATTTAGACCATTTTGTTGATGAAAGGTAAACCACATAAGTTAGTTTTTTATCGGCTCCCTTGTTTTCTGTATGAAAATTACAACTTTATAATAATAATCTTAATTCACTAAACATGGTTTACATTTAGGTCTTAATAATTTTTGCTAGATACAGTGTTCATGATCCCCATTATAGGCATGCGAAGATTTATTTGTAAATTTACATTCTGAAGTCTTAAACATAAGTCTCGTTAGTTACAATAGAATTTCTATACTCCCAATAATGTCAATATTAAATGTTATGTTAAATAATTTGAAATAATTATTATATTATTTTCATGTCAATAAGGTAGTAGTAGTATTCGTTAGTCAATTAATGTATAATTTTATTTCCCCTTCACGTCATGTTCTATGAATTCCTTAATGAAGTAACGGTTCTTGGTTAACAACCATTTTTTATTCCTTTTTTATTTTGCTACCGTTAAGTTTTTTATCTAAGTCGGGATTGCGTTATATGCTATTATGCACATTGCATAGAATTTTCTTGTGTAGAATGAGTTGTTTTGGGTGTTTTATGATACATGAGTCTGTTTATGTCTTGGAGGTTTTGTATTGTAAACCACTCCAGCCGTTTTTAATATATTGTGATTTGTTTTAACCAATTTTCCTACTACCTACATGTATACATGTAGGGTAGGGTTAATATTTAGCATTCTTTGAATTTCTCCTTACACGATTCCTAAAGTGCTATTCCATAAATTGCATGTAAATGTATACATTTTCTTTAATGTCAAAATCATTATTTGCAATGTTTATATTACTTTTATTTAAATGTAACAGTAACTGATATATCATCAGCAATATTGATTTTTTTATTGGACGATAGCTTGGCATAGATAAGATATCATCTTTTTTATGAATTGGTTTAATTATTGATTTAGTTACAGACCACACCTAAAGGCTGCCATCAGCTTTAATTAGATAACACTTACATATCTCGCTACCAAAATTACTAGTAGTAATTGTGTTCTTTATTGTACAACAAAATATGGTAAACAAAACAAAAAATGATAAACAAATATATATAGAAATAGTTTAATAGTAGGTTGTAAGGTAGGTTGAGGGTAGAAAAATATTTATGGATTGGTTAAAATTTCTTTTGTTTCGCAAATAACCTGAGGTGTATTTTGTCAGCGGCACGTCGTCTGGCGCGTCATGCGGCGCGGCGTGCGGCGGGTCGTGCGGCGGGTCGTGCGGCGGGTCGTGCGGCACGTCGTGCGGCGCGTCATGCGGCGTGGCGTGCGGCGGGTCGTGCGGCGCGGCGTGCGGCGTGGCGTGCGGCGGGTTGTGCGGCGCGGCGTGCGGCGCGGCGCAGTGCGCGGAAGACGAGCAGATCGCGCTGGCGCTGCAGGCGCAGGAGCTGGCCGCGCGCCGCCAGGCCCGGGGAAAGTTCAAGTGTGTTGGGAAACCATCGTTACCTTTTGCTGCACTCTACATTATAGTTGGCATTTTATTTGTAGATTTTTGCTTTCCCGATTCATGCAACTTGGAATTATTCAGGATAAGAGTCAATAGGCACTTTCTAGGTGTGTGTGCTACATCCTTTATCTTGCTATCCATGAGATGACGTTGGAGCCAAATGCTCGCCCATCACTTGATAAAAACAAATCAAATAATTGTTTTCAGATCGAGTGAGGATCTCATCCACCGCTTATTCGTTTGTATTGCGGGCGTGGCGGACCAATTGCAGACTAACTTCGCGGCTGATCTTCGTAACATCCTGAAGTCCGTGTTCCTCATGAACCAGACGCCAGACGTGCCGGAGCCCCCCGAGCCCGTTCCGGCCGTCGCTGAGGACAAGCTCCCCACTATAGAGTACGAAGCTACTGAGGACCAGGTCATACAAACAGGTGAGCTAGTGTTTTACTTATAAAGCACAAAATCCTTTGACAATTAAGTCTTTATAGTTGATTATTAGGATGTGTGATTCTCATTAATAATACAATAGAATATCATGAGTAAGACATTTAATGTCTCAATCTCTCTTAGCATGTTCAGGATATAATAAAAAGAGAAAGTACAATGAATATACTTCCATGTAAGGTGGTGTTTAAGGTATTTAAGGTGCTTAAAGTATGCTATGACATAGAGTTCTTCAAACATAACGACAAAAAGTTCCTTCAAGGCAGGCAGGCATCGGTTGCCCTTCCGATGATGCAAATGTTTACAGGTGACAGGGACCATTTACCATTAGATGGATGTTCGTTTGTGTCAAATTTTAGAATGCTTAATAAATTGTATCATTTATATATTATCATTGTCTTTGATATTAGAGTTTCACGACTGCATGTGTTACTGGTTGTTAACAACGACCATAAATAATAAAAATTCTGTCTGTGTGGCAGGCAGCTCGTTCGACAGCGTGTACTCGGCCGAGGAGGTGTACGCGGACTGCGCGCCGCGCGCCGCGCTGCAGCCCTCCGCCTCCGCCGGCCAGCTCGCCTGCAGGTGCGCCGCCCGCCTACTGCCAACCCCTACTCCATTATTGTACGGATATTCTACGGCATCATTCAAGCGTCGCCGGCTGATCGCGTCATGCAGGCGCAGTTCAATGCCCTCCCGAGAATCTATCCTCTGAAAATTTTAACCTTCATGTCCGGCCCAGAGTAGCGATCATGAGCAAATCTCTCTCTGTTTGCAGAGGCTTATGTCCAGTGGTGCATTGTCTGCATTGAGACAGTCATTAGACTACATAGACATAGACTACATTAGACATTATACGTCATTAGGCGACGACGATGATGTAACATATTTATCTTAATCGTAAAAAGCCCGGACGGTCATATCACTGCTATAGTGATCCGTACAAATGCATCAACTGACTACAAAAATATTCATGTCTACCAAAAAGTAGGAGTTTTATTATTGATGGTAATTCATTTCGATAAACATAACACACAGCATTGTAAGCGAGCGCGTGGCGGCGGCGGAGGGCAGGTCGCCGTCGCCGGCGGCGGGCGCGCGCGTGGAGAGCGCGCCCGAGTGGGTGCCCGACATCGCGGCGCCCGCCTGCATGCGCTGCGCCGCGCACTTCACCGCCTTCCGTCGCAGGCACCACTGCCGCAACTGCGGTCAGCCGAGCCTTGCTTTACCTCTACCTAATATAAACTCGACTATATTAATTCTGACAGCCAATTCGAGTTATTTTGCTGTGGGATTAGTGACCAAACGTGGTCGCACTTTTTGGTTTTATTTTTAAATAAATAAAAATAATTCTTCGATAACGATTGGAAAATTGAAGTGATAGTGGGGTAATCGACGCTGTTACAGGAATGATAACCGTTTGAATTAACGTGCTCTAGAGTGAAAACCATTCCTTGGCACACGTAATGCAAATCGCCCTTAATTAAGTGGAAAGATGATATAAACATAGTGAGCGGCAATGGTTGGATACTAAAGTTAAAGATTAAACTCAGCGACGTGTACGACGACGAACGACAGTAGAGGCAGACCAAAATAGACTAATAATAATGATATAAAATTCTTAAAAAACTAGAGTTCATATAAATAATAGTAATACCTTTCATATTATCCGCAGGCAAGGTATTCTGTGCGTCGTGCAGTTCGAACTCGATTCCTCTCCCGCGCTTCGGGCAGCTGAAGCCGGTCCGAGTCTGCGAGGAGTGCTACCGCGAGTGCGACTGCCGCCCGCGCCTGCGGTGAGCCGGCCTATAGTCATGTGTGCAGTGAAACTAAGCAGTCTATTGGAAACTTACGCAATGTATGTTGTGCTGTGCTGGAATAGCAGACTGCTATTGGCGCCTCCTCTTACCTTTGCCTTTTAAGAATTGTGCCTCATGCATCACTCGGAAGTTGCAATTTCAATTATCCTCAGATGGGTTTTGAAAATGCACAATGAAAAGAGAAATTATTTTGCATACAATGTGTTGAGTACAATAAAATTTATCAACGCAATAAGAATCAAAGTTGAGAAAGCTTTAAATTGATTGTAATACAAACTTTCAGTGTGTGACAGATATACAGTTAAATAATACACATTAATGTTAAGAATTCACACATGAACACAATTTTTTTTGTAAATTAAGTCAGTCTATTTTAACAATTCCGCAATCTGGTTAATTTAGTTTCATATATTATTGACTTGGTCAAAAATTGTACTGAAATCCATAATCAAGTTTAGTGTGTATTGAGTTACTTGAATTATGACTTATAAAATAATTTTAATCTCAAACATGATATGCTTTCAATGTTTAGAAATTTTGCATTGGAATTTGGGTGTGGATAAATGACGTTCCACAGCTCACAGCTTGGCATTACATAATATTGGCATTACTAATAAATTAAAGAATTCAATGAATTGTGTTATAACTGGATACAATATTTTTAGTCTGCGAAAACCTCACCTATTTCAAGGCTCTTGAAAACTTTCTGATTCGAGTGTTTAAGTTGATTGCCTTTTGAATGAACTATATTTTCGGATCATTGTTGCTTAACGCCCCTTACTATCAAAATAACAATCGAGACTGTGGTTAAGTGTGTGAGTGAATGAGTGTTAAACGATATCATTCACTTTAAATATCACTTCTGGAATTTTATTGTGCGCAAAAAAACTTTCAACTTTTATTCAAATATTTCATATATTTTGACCAAAAAAAGTAAGCGAGATGTTTCCCTTGTTCTCGTTCTTACGTGTATTAATATAAATAACATTTTACATAATTGTATTCATTTGGTTATGGGTAGAACCACAACCAATATATTGATAAGCAACTATCTCCTGCAAGTAATGACCATGAAGAAATATGTCTATGTCGAAAATTATCTCTGGTTCTTCGAAATGAACCTGTCAGAAGGCTATAGTCACCAGACCATAGAGATGTAAAGGACTAAAGGCAATACAAAGTTCTTTATATTTTTTTATCTTCTTCTTAGAAATGTCTTCATAGATCTTAGTTTGTAGTTTATAACTAATTGTTTTCGTCCATGTAATATATTCTTTCATATAATTACTTCAAATAAATCTTCTTTGAGATATTATTATTATTATTCCAAATGGGATAATCTTCACGGAACAAAAACTTTTTAAATTAGATTGAATTTTTTATATGTCATTATGATATGAAACATTGTTTATATATTTTATTACTGATATACATATAATCTTTGATTGACACCAAGTCTTTATGTAATGCATTATGTAACTGTAAATGTTATCATTGTTAATAATTTATATTACATTAGATAAATGCAAAGTAATATATATATATACAATTATTTCTAAAAGCATCACTAAAAATGTGTTGAACTACGCATTTTGTACTCAAGGTGGTCATAATTAAAATGTTAATGTGTGAAAATATACACCATTCGTTTGGCACTGAAATAATTTTGTCATAAATTACATTAAAGAAATATATTGTGTTCATGTTATTATTAAAACAACGTTCATCAAATAAGAATAAAAAAGATCTATTAAAGTAATATTTTTCGATATGTGTTCGATATATAGATATTTTTCAAATCATCAAATTTATCTCGAAATTTTAAATCAAAAATCTTTATTATCATTTTGTGAAGATTATCCCTAATACTTTTAGACTTAACTCCTATTTGTTGACTATTATAAATAATGTTAATGTGTATTAAGGAGAAGAATATATGTATTTTTTCAATATTGACTGATGTTTATTGATAAGTTTTCAGTTTTGATAATACAGTGTGTAGCTCTCTAAATGATTTAAGGCTACTGTGTAATGTTTATTCGGTAGACTTATTAACCTTCACCAACATTAAATTAAGCCAAAATAATTATAAATATATATTATCAGGTTATTTTTTGTGTCTCTCTAAAGGATCGAATCAGAAATGAGACGATCAGACAGAGGGCTGTAGTTATTGACATAGCCCGAAGCATTAGCAAGCTGAAGTGGCAGTGGGCTGGTCACATCTGTCTCAGAACCAATTGCCACTGGAGCAGACATGTTTGGGGTGGAGACCGCGACTTGGCAAATGTAGCGTAGGACGTCCTCCTGCTAGGTGGAGTGACGATATACGCAAAGTGGCTAGCAGTGGTTGGATGCGAAGAGCTGAAGATCTATGTCCATGATCTATGGAGACCTATGTCCAGCAGTGGACGGCACTGGGCTGATAATGATGATGATGATATTTTATCAACTCCTTTTGTCAATTTTAACTTTTAAACCCGATCTCGAACCATTTGTTTTACAAAACAAAGTTATGATTTTTGCATTGTATCATTATTATGTTGCTTTTTATGTGTCTACTATATTGTAAGGTGCATTTTGTTTCTCATTTATTTTTATAAGCTTTTTATAATTTTTAAAGTTGTCATGGCTCTACTCACGGATACAGGTTTCCTTTCAGAATGAAAAGGAAAGGTTACGGTCTTAGCCTGCCACGCTGGGCAAGTACAGATTGGTGTCTCAATCTTGTTCGGTTAAAGTAATTTAATGTTGGTGACGGCAAAAGAAGATTTTTCGCCGAGAACAAAATCAGAATTGAATATTTCAAAAAGAAAGTTGCGTTAAGTAGACATGTTCAAATATAAATCTATTTTTAAGTATTATGTTTTAAAGGATGTTTATATTTTTAACTAAAATAATCACTTGTGTAATTAAAAAAAATTATTACCTTAAACATCACATAAAAAAGATTCCGTAACTTTTTATATCGAATGGTGTTAGATTTAAAGGCTATTTTTTATGCGACGAACTTGTGTGTAAAACGTCGATGTTTCTGTCTCTTTTCAACTTGATAAACGAAGAGAGACAGGGATATGGATATAAATGATTGAATTGTATGTAAATTTTGTATAGATTACGTATTTTATAGAATATACATATATATAATCACCTTAGTATAGTTTGTTTCATAGCTTTTTGTATATTGAAAGGTATTGGATAAGCGAAAAATATCAAGACCATAATGTGTAAGTGATATAATGATACTGTTATATATTTTAATCATGTAAAATAAATGTCAGGTTATTATTAGCTAATCGGCAGTTTTATTTGGGTTTTTCTATCCTTGTATTATACTTATAACGTAACATCACGTCTGTAATCCCTGAAGGGGTAGGCAGGGGAGTGTAGTACACTCCTACGTTTCACCAGTTACGTTTAAGTCCCATGGAATAGGTAGTGAGCCTATTTTTATACACCGGGCACAGTTCCAGACTTCCGAGCCACTGCTAGAAATTCTTAATTAGAAAAATCCAATAGTATCCGACCCGGGATTTGAACCCAGGACTTCCCGATCGGCAGTCGCGCTTGCAACGACTCTACCAATGAGGCAGTCAATCCTATTATTAATATCATTTGACCTCAAATATTCTACCGCGCCTTGGGTGCAGGCCGCGAGGCGGGCGGTGGGGAAAAACGAGCACGAACCGCCCGGGTTCACATGACATCTATAAATAAAGAATAAATCTTACGATATTGATTTTCTATTTCTTTAGTAATTCGACTGCTAAGTACAAATATATATTTTACATTTAAAAATAGTTATCCAATAATATGTAGGTACATATACTACATATATAGATGATAATTACTTTAAAAACAAATACTTTCTGAATTTTGTATCGGTTTTACAACTCCGCACCTTACCTCTAGAAGCGATTACAAGATCCGTTGATGAATTTAGAATTAAGAATTTAGAATTTATTAGCTGTTTTTATGATATAACGTTACACAAAGTAAAGGGTTATTTAACCTCTTCTCCACCGTTTTATATCGATGAATGAAAAATAATAACTCTTTGTCATTGAGCGGCGGTCGAGCGTAATTTCGATATTGACAGCTGTTACAAATTTATTACTTTTTCCCTCTTGGTTCTTTTCTCTCAAGCTATTAAGTCGCAAAGAAAATAATGACGCCCATGTAAATACAAAAGAAATTTAAAATGGAAAAAGTTTTGAAATGAAACCATTGTAGACCTGCTATTCCCCTGCGGCTTACCTATACTTTGTTCTTTTTTGATTTTATATAAAGCATGGCCAAGTCGAATATCTCCGATCTACTCTTGTTATTTTTTAGTTCATTTATTTTGGTGTGATGTAATAAACGAATTGATTAAAAAATATAATTTATGAGGGAATGCAAAATGTATCCATAATATCAAATTCCTGAAGAATTAAAATAGCGGGTAAAATTCAGCTCATTTTTAAATTGTACCACGTATTGTTTTCACATATTCCTTTATTGTTTCATTTGACGATTTACTAGACAACCGTTTTATATGATACCTGCATTATAAAAATATACTTAACTAACCAAATAAAATATATATTTACTTAAATGAGAAAATATTGGTGTAACATAGGTACCTACTTCATCTAAAAATAGTGTATATAATAGGTAGGTATGTAGTATTTAAAATTTTGGAAAGAAGTTACTCCGTTGAACAGTTATAGTACCATAATATGCGAAGTAGGTAAGTAACTGAATAATCAAGTACCTACCTATGTATCCCAAACAAATATCTTTTCAGTGAGGGTGACATTTGTAGAACTTAAGAGCTCGTTCTCACTCCTGTTCCAACTGATAGTAATGTGACCCACTATGCACATCAGGATCTACACATCCGGTTATATGTGCCTACGATCGATTAAATCCATCAGGTTAGCGTGGCAATAAAGACTACTATAAGAGCAAATTAGTACTAAACTATTTTTATAGCAAGTTTAAAACGAACTGAGATAGGTAAAGTTACCTAGCTAAATGATTTTTTTGTCGGTGGCACAGATTACACGAAGTTCTGAATGGCCTTGGCCAGCTATTCGGGAACCCGACACTTAATTCCAAAATGGAATATACCTACCAGATCAGACAGACGCTGTCATGTACAAATCTTAAGATATTTAATTTTGTTTGTCGTAATATATTGTACTTCTGTATATTGGATAATGGAAAACGCCTTCCTTTAAAATTTTATTGAAAATGTGCCTATAGATTTGCCAATAACATGATTGTGACCTGAAATAGGTATCGGCAGATAGAGTGGCGAAGTTGTAAGGGTTACGTTTTTGTAATTTGGCTACCCGACCCTAAACAAAATTAACAAAAGATGCCTTTCATATCGTCAGCTGTAATTGAACGTAAAAAAATTCGGTTTTATAGATTCCGTGACATTTCTTACGTCCTCTTGTAGAAAATTCTCTCAACTGGAATTAAGCTTGGCTTTAGACTACGTCAAAAATGTTCCCGGCAATTTTCAAATTTTTGCTTTTCCTAAAACTTAATTCGTAGGTAATACGAACGGCTAAAAATGGTACTTAAAACATATAATTATGTAGGTACATATATTAATTACTGCTTTAAATAAACATAGGTAGGGACTATAAACCACGAAATCTGTGGAAAACATAATATCGGAACACATATCAAACTTTAATTAAAATCTGTCACTTTGTACACGGTAATGTATGCAATTAATTGATATAAGATTTTACGAGCACCGTGTTTTGGAACATACATGATGTTATTAAACGGAGGAATATTTTGCTTAATATTTGCGACGTTACAGTGTGAGTGTCAACTAAAATTTGTAGTGTTATGACATAATAAAGTTACGTTTAATCAAATATTGATATTTTACAATTAAGCTTTGGGTTCGGGAAGTTCGGGTAGTTACGATACTAGTCGAGATATTTCGAACATAGCTGCCATGCTGGACATTGGCCTCTCTAATAGGAGAGGATTATATCCAGCAGTAGACGGGCGGGGGCTGATGATGATGATGAATATAGTTATTTATCTGAACAGATTGCGTAACTGAACGAAGGTTAACAAACGGGACAGCAGTGCACCACTACAAAAGATACGCGGTGAGATATTTATTTTTATATCTGATACAAACTACAACAGCCTCATTAACATGCTTATGAGCAGTTCCAAAATCCACGCATAGCACGTTGTGAGAGCCGTTGAAGAACGTTTCGCGCGCTATCTTGCTACAATGATAGTGATGAGACCGTGCTTTCCAAATTTACTGTGTGCTGGGTGAATTTGAGGTCTAGCAACGGTAGTGTTTTATGAATCAAATTTATATATATATATAATAGTTTCGGATAAATTAACCTGCACTTTGTTATATTCCAGGTGTACTTATTAAAAGCGGAGTCGTCTCCCCAGAAGTACGACACGTGGCTCTGCGGCGGTGCTATTGTGACCGCTCAATTTATTCTCACCTCAGCCGCCTGTATTGAAGATGTCCAGCACATGTACGCTATAGCCGGATATAATAAATACGTACGGTCCGAGGAGCTCGATAAGGATGAGTGTACTAAAACAAGAAAAAAGAAAGTCGTGTACAGTTGCGTGACAAAGAGTGAGTGTTTTAATTTCTTACGTAACATCACGCCTGTAATCTCCGAAGGGGGAAGGCAGAGGAGTGTAATACACTCCCACGTTTCATCAGTTACATTTAGGTCCCATGGAATAGGTGGTGAGCCTATTGCCATACACCGGGCACTGATCCAGACTCCGAGTCACTATTAGAAATTCTAAATTAGAAAAATCCAATAGCACTCGACTCGGTATTTGAACCCAGGACCTCCCGATCAGCAGTCGCGCTTGCAACCACTCGACCAACGAGGCAGTCTAATTTAATTAATTTCTAAAGTCTAGTTTAATTTCTTACTTGTCCATTAAACGATGCTTTAATATAATATGTTAGATTCTATTTCCATTGCTATGCTGATATTTGTAGTCTCGTTTCGGACTATACAACTTTAATGCAAGCTCATGGAAGTATTAAAAAGCAGTTTTAAATAGAAAAATACTTTATGAATTTACACAAAATAATTTGAAAATTGGTTTTTAATGGAAGGTTAATATTCATTTGTATTGAGAGCGGTTGTTCGTAGTACAATAAGTTCTTAAGAGTATTGATGGTGGTGATGATGTCAGTGACTTTTATTGCTAAGGTATTGTTACGTGTAAGGAAATGTATCGAATCAAGGTTTTACTTAAATTTAGTTTAACCATGCTTCTTCTGGGACGACATCTGTAAGCAGTTTCTGCAGTAGCTTAGGATATGAATGACTTTTGTAATTTTTGTGTCATTTAACTATTCAGCGTACAAGCTTGATTACGAGAAAGTCGAACAATGGTCGTACAATGATATAGGGGTCGTGAAAGTGGAATCACCTTACGATTTTGGAGATAGTACATATACATCAGTGTGCACGCACATTCCAAATAAAATTGAAATGAATTTTGAAAAAAGATACCAGATGCCGGGCATGGACGCGTTGGCTCTGGGCTGGGGTCACGCGGTCTCGTGGCGAAAGGTAATTTTTTTTTTTAAATATAAAGTTTAATCCATGTTTATTTTGTTGTATGTGTGAGAGCACGAGAGTAGTTATATGATGGTCAGATGGTCGTAATTTTCCAAGATCGAGGATATGTACAGAAAATCAGATCCCAGTGTAATGGAAGATAGCTTTTTCAATACCAAATGATAGTATGAAATTACAGAATAATTCTGATAAGAGTAGGCAGTCTAGAACTGTGTGTGGATATAGAATAACATAAATAATATGTGTCGTGCATAATATAGATATTTTTCAATCATTAAAATCATTAATAAAAC
>DWME01001511.1:0-24452 GCA_018244795.1 Parelbella ahira ahira
CAGAAATCTTCGGGTAGAAACTCTAGTAATTCTGCTAACAATGCTTTAATTATTTTTTTATTGTATTCAAATATACCGTGCATTCTTTGAAGCCAAACTCATTGTCTACCAATATATTACGAAAATAAAGTCTTTACAATATGTGTATGTAGTTTTATAAGTAGATATCGTCTGAATTGATGTATTTTGGTAACAACTTGGATCACGTCTGCAACATTAGTCACTAAAGATCACAGTCGGGGATTACGATCAGCGTTTGCGATACCCTAACAAAACAGGATTTACGATCAGTAAGGAGAAAACTTTCATTAATTTTCAATTTTTTCCAATTATTTAAAACAGGCATCTACGCTCATTCTCTTGGCATTAATTATGTTCCTCAATTTGGGAATGAACTGAGAAATATTTTAGGGAAGCCCACGAGGGGGAGGAAAATAAAAATGAATTAAAACATCCCCCGAGGCTATCATCGCGGAAAACTTACGCGAGTAGGTACTTATTTATTTCTTGATAAATTATTTTTACGTGTTTCATATTAATGACTACATAATAATATTCATAAAATATATAAATAAAATTAATGTTAGTGGAACGTATTAAAATCAATATTGAGTATTAAGTACCTACTTCTCAAAACTGAAGACATTTATAATCTTATAAATAATAACACAAACTTGTTAGACAATTAACTATTATCTACAATATGCAATCAATTTCAGCGTACCTAAAGAAAATGTACGAGATCAATAGTTATTATGTATTTTCCGACCTTTTTATTATTCCATTGTTGGACACGGGTCTCCTCTCAGAATAAGTGAGTTAAGGCCTTCGTCTGCCACGTTGGCCAAGTGCGTGTTGGCAGATTAATTACTGTTATTAACAAACGCATATGGAACTTTATTAAATTTAACTTGACTCTAGTTTGTTTTTTTGTGATAACCCGAATAGGTCCAGATTAAACCGTAGCCCTTCTTCATGAGCTCCTGCCGAACGCAGCGATATCGTTTCCTAAAAACGTATAAATACAACATATCGGCTTATATGTAGGAACATCAGCGTCGAGTGTTACAAAGTATGTCAGTATTTTTATACTATTTTGTTCTATCCGTTTTCTATTTATTCTATCCGTGGAATTTAAGGAAAGGTATCATGTGGGACTCTTGTAGAAAGGCATGAAAAGAATTCACTTTAAAAGTCCGTATGCCATTGGCGACTCTTCGCACGTGTCAAACATTTGTTGGGGGCGGCATTTTACCATCACGTATTCTGTCTCCTATTTGTTAAACAATTGATATCAACATAGTAATTTATTACTATATTCGTACCAGAGTAATAATAATACAATCATGGGTAAAGTAATAAGGGACTGTTAACATCCAGATTTATTATTATCCAGATCCCGAAATGCGAAATCATTGAACAGGAAATAAACATTTTTGGGGTCTTATTATTTTGATCACAACTCCATTAGGAATGAACATGGAAATATTATGAAAATTACGCGCAAAACGTTCGTAAAAAGTATGATAAAATATAAATTGGAACGTCTTTTAGGAGGAATAAGGAAACACCATCATGGACCGAGAGTTCAGTGTGCTCTTACGAAACATTTAGGTATTCCTGATTCCTTATTGTACGAGGAATATGAAATGTTACAGAATGTGTCAACTCTCCAGTTTTGGTGTAAAAGGCCTTGTGAAAATAGTCCAAAATTATTGATAGAAAAAAAGGTAATTCTTTTCCATTAGATCATGTGAAGAATTTTAATATCTAAATCGATAATTTTGTGTCCAGATATAAAACAAATCCTGGTGCTAGTCACAGAACATGCGCCCTTTGTGGACTAAATGAAGAAAGTAGACAAATATTAAAGAAGGAATGGAAGTATACGATCCACTCGGGGTATATCACCGATATATCGATTACAACTTATAGCGATTGTTATGGCGTTTCAGTCTTTGGAGTGTGGTTACATCCGCTTCGCAACGCGGGATTTTATTGCTACAATCCGATAAGAAATGATTTTTTGCTAAAATAATTCCATGAATATTATTATTAATCTCAACGAGTAAGAAGCCCACGAAGAAAGAACTCGGGTAAGTCTGAAACTAGTCGATCCTTCCCTAAAAACATATGTAAGTTAATCTGGTACTGGTTTTATCATATGTTCAGACCAACCAATACTATTTCCATAATTACATTTCTATTCCAAATTTTTTTCCTTCGAGCGCCAGTTCCGGGACCAGCTTGTTTGCCACTCTCTTCATAAAAAAGAAGAATATGTTTTTTATATAAAAACCTCCGAAAACCGAGAGATTTTTAATGTACTTTTTCACATAATACTCTCAGCGAACACGAATCGCGGAAATATCCTTGGCGGTTTCATTAGGTGCGACCCTTACTTTATTTTTATGGGTGAAAATTAAAACGGGCTTTATTTGTTCAAGGAGGCAATTTCTTTGAATTTTATCCCCACAGTTGTCTTTAGATCTTCGACGGAACTGAGAAAAATACAATTACGGATATGTTGTACGACTGATTTAATATTAACCCCAAGGGGTAAACCGTAATATGAAAAATATCGATGTTCATATTTAGCAATACGCAATATGTCTATAGAGTACCTACACCCCAACATATATCAGACATAATTATGTCTGATATATGTTGGGGTACTCATTTTTAATGTATGATAGAAATATGAGTTGCAGATAAAATCTAATGTGATGAACAGGTTGTCTATGTACCTACATATGTTTTTGCTGATATACTGTGCAATTTTCGTTTGAAATAATCCTTATTGGGTACAAGTGTATACTGTTCAATATTATATTACATTTATTTATTGTTTCATACAGTTTATCATTAAATTTTTTATATATTTAGCCTATAATCTGCCAACCGGCACATGGCCAGCGTGGGAGACTATGGCCTTAACCTTCTCAATATGAAAAGACCCATATTCCAACAGTGGAATTATAAATGGGTCGATAATAATTATTTTTACATGTAATATTTGTGACCGTATTTTTGTATAATATTATAAAGATCTTAGTTGCTTGACAAGAAATAAAAAAGAAAAAGAAATGAATAAATAAAACATCCATAATATTGCAGAGTTAATTAGAGTAATCAATTGGCCGCAATTTAATATTGTAAACTGATATTCACGAAATTTAACCCTTTACATTCAAACATGTATTTAAACATAAAAGAATACTTATATACGTATGTGTGAATTTGATAATCTGTTAGAAGACACGTGTATTTCTCCGTCTAAAATTTGCATTCTATTGCAAACCTGTATTCTACAGCAATATTTTACTATAACATCCCCATGTAAACAAACATAGCAGTGGTAAGGAGACTGTCAAAAAACCTCAAGTTATTTTAACATTGGATTAAAAATCATCAGTCAGTCGTACTTACGTTGTACACGTGTATGAAATTAAAAGGAACGGATTATATAAAATTAATTAGATAAAAATTTTCATTTTGATAACGTTAACAGAAAGCTAACACTGATCGATATTAGAACTCCAATAACATTATGCCTGTATAATATTAATATATTATCTAAAATAGACTTCCAACAAACGTGCCTAAGTTGAAAAACAAACCGAAGAGTTTTGTCAATATATGCTAAAGCCTCTTGGAACTTACAAATTACATCGCTAAATGTGTTTGTCTTAAGTATTCGAACTTCATGAAAACACGTTTGAGATGTACACACGCCGAGAAATAAGGCGCATATTGTAAAATATACGCCATATGTGTAAGTTACGAGTACGATAACACATACTAATATAGTACTTATTATGAGTCTTATAAATCTCATATAAATTTTATTACGAGTTGAAATTTTTCTTCAAATATAAACAATATGATTATATTACAAAAATATTCAAAGTTCTGGTTTATTTGTCCTTACGAGTCAAGACGGAAGAAGAACACATTGCCCGACCCCATCGCGGGAGAGGCGACTAAACCCAGCGCTGGCTGAGTGGGGCAAGGCGTAGTTTACCTAGATCCTGTTACGAGCCCTGGCCGCTTACAGGCAGCAGCGTAGGAATATGTGATGCGAGAAGCCATCTCTCTCTTCTCTGCATTGTCTGCAATCCCCAATCTGCATGCCCAGCATGGCGATTTTGGACAAAAACCCCTTAGGGGAGGGTTGTGTCTAGCAGCGGACTTAGACAAGTTGATGATGATGATGAAAATGAATTCGAAACGCCTTGTATCTTAAAATATAAACATCCTTCATCCCAGCTATTTTTCGGAATCGCAATAACAGCAAACGCTGCTTTACAGCAGAAGAGGGTAGCTATGATGCTTTCATAAAATTGCCTTACATACATACATGGTTCTATAAGCATATTTAGACTTGACTTAACATAGACTTAATAGGAATTTTTACCTTTTTATAGAAGTACATTCAATGAATTCCGCCATGCAGTCTTCTAATGCGAGTTCTTTTTCTGTCTTATTAACCATTAGTGGGTTGATGAAGTCCGGAGGGTAAGTTCTCTCCTCAATACTGATGTTATCTAGATCAGCGTAAATGTCGATTGCTGATATTTTTACTGTTGAAAAGAGTGTCATTTATTGCAGTAAAATCATCTCATTTTTTCCCACTTAATTTAAGTTCTGAAAAGGCCTAGTTTACACAGCTTAAGCCACTTATAATTCCTATATTTTGTCAATAACTTATCGTTGATGACTAATATTTGAGTTCTATGTTGACTAAATAAGAATTCATAAGCTTGGTTTACTATTGATGCTACTCGTACGAGTACTTCGATTTAATTATTCACATGAATATGAGTTTTCGAAAAATAATTTAATTTGGATAGCTTATTATTTTCTACAAATTGATTATAAAGATGTCCACTGCTGAACATAGGCCTCCCCTAATCGGCGTCACTCCATCCGGTCCTGGCCTTCTGAATCCAACAGCTTCCCGCTGTCTTCTTCACGTCGTCAGACCACCTGGTAGGAGGGCGACCTAATCTCCTTTTACCTTTTTAAACGGTTAATTCTAACATAACTCTTTGGTGTAATTGTGATATTATTGAAAATTAGGTTTCGATACCCGATATTAGAATATTCCAACATATGATTTAACATGTGAAATAAATGTACATATATCTAAATTACTCAAATTTACTTTATCACTAAATTCTAAATTAGTAATTTACAGGTAGATACAGATAGTAGAATATGACGTCGATTCATGTTAGTGCTTGAATCACAACACATTTTCAAATAAACTTATATTTTTCATGAACCAATATCATCAACATGAATGTATAGATTTTATTACTGTATTATACACATTTACACACACACCGATAGATAAACAAACATTTTAACAACTAGAATAACTCACCTAATATTATCATGCAGAGAAAAATCTGGAATATCATAGAACTATCCATGTTTCATTGAATCGTTTAACAATAAAAATTTCGTGCTTAAAATTTTAATAACCCGCAAGAGAATTTTATCACAAAACGATTTTAATTTGTTTCGCGTTAGTACAGTATCACAATCAGGTATTTAATAGCATCTTGCAGTAAAAAAATAATGTTTCGCTATTAAATTCTTCAGAATTATATTTAAGACATGCTTTGTAGTTATTTATGAGCATTTCATTCCTAGATCCCATTCATAGCAGCGGACAAACAGATAGGAAGAATTTTCATTTCATATAATGTTCAGAGAATTTCATTCAATGATGAAATGAAATACTTACTCGTTCGCAAGAAACCTATTACACATACCACACGCTCGCGCTCAGAATATTTAATAAAACTCCATCATTGGGAAATTATTTTATTACATAAAAAGAACAACTCTTACAATAATCTCGATCAAAAATATTGGCAATTTACGTTTTGGGCTCAGGAAAACGTAAAATGCAATATTAGGAAACATACTTACAGAACTAGCTATAATTATATATACAAGAGAATTCATTACATTCACATAAATACTCGGAGACATACACGACTATACTTACATTTATCAACAAGACGAAGGTAATTCAACAGAGGAACTTTTTACACCGTTAAACTGTACAAACATAAAACTAGCACTCATTCCAAATTGACATAATAGTTCAGAGATTATGCATCTCTACGTTCACCTCGTGCTATTTAAAGCAGGTCTTTAGTCAGAAAATTTGAGAGCATTGAGACGTTTTCGTGTTCGCGGTAACCGTGTGTTCCATTTGGGCCAACGCTGTCAGCTCTGTGTCCATTTTTCTGCTCTTAATCCTCATATTCTTATTTATTTGGCCCTTTTTTCGACAGCAGCACAGAATCTCCTCAAATTCCTTTCGGAAATTGTCATTCAGCCATCCGTACAGGAGAGGGTTTGAAACAGCGCTAGACATTCCGAACATGTGACAAATAGCATACGTTATTGTCAACGATTTCTCATCTAGGATCGCTTCAGTGCTGAAATCAGCTACCAAATTGAACACGTTCAAAGGCAACCAACTTATCACGTACGTAACAGCTATTGCTATCAAAATAGCTGGTGTTTTTCTCGTCGTACGTCTCCTTCCTCGCAATCGTCGGTGGATTTGAACGTGAGCTATGACTACGACTAGCACTGGCAGGAGATATTGGAAGACTAGGCTAAATAGTGAGTAGATGGCTCGTCCCTTCTCGATGGGCCATTCTTCTATACAGAAGTGAAGACTGTCGATCCCGATAAGACCGACTTTGTGAGTTTTTAGCGTTCTGAAGATGTAGAGAGGCGAAGCCAGGGCAAACGCCGTTACCCAAATGAAGAACATTGTGATGAGAGCGCCCATCGTCTGCAGGCCAGGCCGCGTAGGGTAAACGATGAGCTGTGAACAAGAATGAAAGTAAAAATCTTATAGAAAATAAAACAGAAAGGAGTTTTACAATTATTCTTTTCTTGAGTTCAATTGATTAGCCTTAACGTATTGTTTGTGTTGGTCCCGCTATTCTCCTCAGAGAATATAAATTTTACAATAATTAAACTTGCTACCTGTTGAGTCTTAATTATGTTAATGTACTATAGCGAGTATTATTTTATATCATTAGGCATACTTGGCTAAATTAAATCGTAAAAATTTTTAAGAATTCTTGGAATCTTCTTAGTAGAACTGTTAATTTGAATTCAAATACGTTTGTATTTAGAACAACCTTTGCTGAATCGTGTTTGGGTCAACCTTGAGACGTGGATAATTTGCGTAATGGAATAATAATTTAACCGAGTTTAACATTCTTTAAAGGTAATTATGCAAATTTCAGACGCGACAGCTCTTCGCGTAATTAAAAAGAAAACACCGTCGAATGTCTTTAGTATGACAGCAGTCTTGTTCCAGGAATTAATGGGAATATTTTAAGTTAGTTGGTCCGTTAGTGTACATTAAAATAATGCCGGTCGTTCCTATAATGAGCATTTACGTATTATTGCCTCATCATCATTATTACTTTGTATCGTTTACTAAGTAAGTTATTAAGTAAGTCACCGTTTACTAACTAAGTAAGTCACTGGACACTGGACATGTGACATATGTGACATAATTTATGAAATTATTTAAGTTGCAATAATATAGTAAGCAAAGTAAGTTTAAAAGTAAACATGCCTATCAATATGCATATTTTTTTTTTTCAAATAATAAATACATTCTTACGTTGTACATATCTTATTAATTTCAAGATATTATGATTTGAACTGTGTAGAGGTAAGGTATATTGACACACAAGCGGCTTTCTCGCGTTTGTTCCTTCTCGTGCCAGGATTATTAGAAAACAGCACAATATTTTGACAAATATTTTACTGTTTTATAACTGTCTTGTTCATCTTAATGTACACATATTTCTAAGTTATGATTGAAATCGAAAAAGCATTCGACAGTAGAAATCTATCTAATTTTGATGTATAAACGTATGTAATTTAAATAAAAAAAGGCAGCGTTAGTCTACTGGCTTAGAATTCAGCCTTCCACTCAGGACATTTTTGGTTCACATACAGGATCTCAACTTTCACTATATTAAGTTTAGTTCTTTTTAAAGATTAAATATCAAGCGTAGTAACGGTGAATCGCGAAGATATCTGTACGCGTTAGAATTCTCCATAACATTCTCTAAAGGGTGTGAAGTCTGCCAACCTCCACTTCCCGAACGTGTCAGATCACGGTCTTAACTCGTATCATTTCTAAGAGGGGATCTGTTTCTAACAGTGAAACACTAGAAGGATTGATAATGATAACGATAAATTGTAATACACTCTAATGTTAAGTAAAAAGTTAAATTACCGATCTTACTATTAACAACAAATTCCTGTAACAAAACTGATAAATAATAAACCAGAACTCTTGAAATCTATCTGTTTAGTATCTCAAACTCTATCTATTTTGTAACGAAATGCAGTAGGAAATTGTGTAACAGCTAAATCGAGACTCAATCATGAATACTAATTCGATTTCAGCGCCTGGGGCGCTGTTGAATTTACAGACGAGGTGGTAGTTGTAAGTTCTTGAACGCGTCAGTAATGAACTAGCGTACATCCGTTAGATCCTACCTATCGTGTCACACTGGGGAGTTGTAGAACATCTACTCAAGCGCAATAATGAGCATCTGAGATTCATCCTCCTATACACATATGACATATAGGAACGAATGAAGCGTCGTGACCTTACTGCGACATAATATTTAATTTATCTGTGTCGTAACTCACACCTCTGTTTTATTCATTAATTCTCTTTATATTTCTATTTATATTATTAATTCGCTCTATGTTCCAATTTCAAAATTTGTTCGAACCGAAATGTTCGAAATTGAATTCGCATCATGGCTTTCATGTAAAAAATAAATAAATTTTTGAGGCGTTATATAAGTAGCTCGTGAAGTTTAGCGTCATATTGCAAGATTATGACGTCCAATTGTACGTATGCACGCATGTGTGCGTTAGTACTCTTAATTGGCATTACATAATATATCGAAATATAAATATTCAAATTGCACAAGTGTGAGGATATACTTGTCATTGTCTTGACTTGTAAGAAAATTCTGGAACAAGTGGATAAGTTGGAGCTTTGTGTGTTTAACAGATGGCGAGTTAGTTAGTCGGTTGGAAAAGCATTTCAAGTCTGTTAGTGTTAATATTATTAAATCTTCAATCTTCTTGTGCTTGAGAACTTGTTGGCGCGGTACCTTGTGCTTTGTTTCATTATGCAGTACATAAATTAGTTTCCTTAGCGTTAATTGGAAAATATTTAAAACGCTAAAAGACATCATTTCAAATCCGTTTTATGAGTTTTCATAATAATTCATCGAATACTATTCATTATCTTATGGATTTAAAATAAATTTGTATGTGTCACCTGCATTAAAATATTTCTGTAAAATTAAGACATACGCTTTTTCCCGTTTTTTCTAAACTCTTTCTTTGATTTAAAAATCGATTGAATGAATGGCAACCAAGAAGGAAAGAGAGGAAAAATATATTTAGATGAGTTAGAAGAAATAAACTTTACACGTACCTACAGCAAAATATATATGCATAAATTAATAAATGTTTATTCATAAAAAACTTTCCATGGGAATGCTTATTATTTTGTGTTTACAAAGATTACTAGACAAAATAACAATTTCTCAATGATACACAGAATGTATATAGAACGTGTATACTTATATGTAAACAACAAAAAGCTTTTTAAACATACGTGTGTGTGTGTGTCATTGTTTTCAATAAACAAAAGGGCAAACACTCGGTTCATTACACGATACTCTCCACACTTATCTGTTGTGATAATGAACTGATAATAATATTCTGTGCGCAAAACCAGTGTGTGTAACGTGGCCGCGATATACTTTTGTTTATGGCTGAGTACCGTGTTATTATTGCAACATCACCAGATTCTGCGCCTAGGTCTTCCACTGCACCTGCGCCCGTCAACAATCGCATTGTACACCTCTTTTGTCATTCCTTCAACAGCCATTATGTCTACACGTCGGAAATATCGTATCGAACCATGGCTTCCATTAATCAAAAAAATCGCTTAACTGTCTACAAATAGAGAAAACGAATGACGCCTTTTACGTTACAGTTAAATCTAATCCGTAAACTTAATGTCACTGATCGTGTATGATAAGATGTCAGTTCCTTTTAAATTACATAATTATTTTAAGGTTACAAAATAATGTCTTCTTGTTTTAGTGTAACACTTTAATGTAAGATATTTAAAAAATAATAATAATTTTGTGAATCCTGTAAACAAATGTATATAGAAATGAATCTCTTGCAATCTGTATAGATAAAATGACAGAGATATGCCGTTGTGTACGCTGCACGCAAAAACTACTAGACAGATATCGATATTTTTTGTAACTTTACTTTTTAGATACTTGGACCTTATTAAAAAAACAATTACGATACCTTGAGTTCCTAAAGTTTAAAAAATTACAATAATTAGTAATTTTTTAGTCTATCAAAATATGTAAATACATACTTTATTACATTCATGTACAAAGAAGAAAAACATAAAAAATATTGAAGACAGAAGCCTTCAATATTCTTCTCTGTACATAAAATATATTATTGATAACATAACCCATGCTGAGCTGCTGATGCTGAGTAAGTCATGAAATCAGCCAGAATATACATATTTGAGAAGTCAATCAGAATTTGGGCTCCAGTTTTTCCGTAGTTTTTGAATTATATATGATTTTTTGTAGAGCATCTATAATAAATAGATAATGTCTATTGGCTTGTTATTGTTCACGTGAAAGTGGATATGTTATTCGTTATTACGTAGAGTTCGATTTCCAAATGCGATATAATAACTTACATAGAATTAAGTGCACTTATGTATTTAGGTCGAGAACACCATCGAGGTGAATTAATATATTAATACTGGAACTCTACGGAGAGAGTATAGCGGTTTGTAGGCCGCCTGATATGAATGTTTTAATGCAGAATTTAAATGGACATAAAGGTTTTTTTTTTTTAAATAGCCCGCAGAATTTATTAATAGCTCTATTCATGAAATATGTAGAGTCCCGGGAGGTTTTTCATCAGCGTTTTGTATCTTTATATTTGTGACAATATGATTTTGTGTACTATACTTATATATCATGACGAAATAAAATGTTTAAAATTGATTTTAAATGTGTTTTGACGCTAACTAAATATGACTTTTATTATAATGAGTCTACCCATCCATACTCTAAACGCATTGCTGTTTCGTGTTAAAAAAATAGACACAGCAATGGAGGTGTTGCAAACTGTATCTGAACAGGAGATTACTTACTGGCTTTTGAAAGTTACGAAGTTATTAATAGGAGCAGACAATGATAAAAAGGTTGTTTTAAATCAAAGTATTGATATTTATGGCCTGTTATTTAGGTACAATATATAATCATCTCCAATAGATGACACTTATATGGCCACTTAAACGATAATTGGAAAATATGGCATTTCCTACATTCATTCGGTTTTATTTTTCAAATTTTAATTTAATCATTAAGAAAATCAATCTATCCTTTATTGTATGCCACTATAAGTCAGTAAAACATAACAGGCATAACAAAGGGTAAAATTATAGCCAGTTAAATGTAGGCAATCTCCAGGTTCAATGTTTGCTATCGTCGTTGTCTACTGAATTTATTGACTTTCACAGTTCCATTAGTTTATCGCTGGCCATTTTCCATAAACGCGAAAAGCGTACGGAAATAAAAGCCAAAGATGGCAAGATGAATTACAATTTAACACAAAATATACTCTTTGATCTTCAAGGAATGTGACATCTCTGAATTCACAACGGATTACACAGGTAGATTTTTTCCATATAACAAGATACGCGTCCAATAGTGATAATGAATATATTCATCGCTGTATGGCAGTTATACACCCGTTTTCTCGGTTTTACTATCTCCCGTTTGGCATTTACTATGTACACATCAACATGTATTATTAGTCGGTTTGTACGTCATTTTGTAAGCGTGCTACCAGAATATATAACTTTCTTGTTCGAACGTTTGTTTACTCGTATCACGAATATCTGGGAATTGGTATACATTTGTTGATTTTGGTTTGACGTCATCCTGATTTGCTTCATCTCTATCTGTTGGTCTAACCGCAGGCGGGAGAGCTACATTCGTCAATGTTACAATACATTTGTTAACAGTGCATATGGACCTATACCTTCTAACCATTACTCCCCTTAAATAAAGTCTATGCAACGGTTGCGTAACCGATCTACTTTTCCTCCAGACAGATATTTTCTCAATTTTCACTGATGCTTTGCTTCGGTGACGCTGAAAAGGCAACTCCAATCGGCGGCCTACGAGGCAGTATAGAAACACAAATCTCTATGTACAGTTCCTATGTTTGCGCACTTAGTTGGGCTACCCACTACATCCATTCTGTAACTAGCTAACACTACACTGGTTTCTATCAACGTTAACACAAGTTTCACAAGACATGTAGTTTGTAGTTATATACACGCATATCAATAACTCTACGTCTATGAATTTATCATTGCATACATAGTATGAAAAAGTATTGATACCTAATATTAAGTCTACCAGTACAATTAGGGTCAACAGCGGATCAAGACCAATTAGCCCAGTCTAAAATCCCAGGGTGCTAGAGTTCTGAAACCTTTATAATAGACTGTTGTATACAGTTACTTTAGACGCGTCTAAGGTAAATTTCTTTCAGACCTAATAAATTGTTCTTATAATCTGAATGGTAATTGACTTGAAATTTGAAATGCGGCCTATTTCTTGTTATACCATAAAAATTTATCATTTCTATGGCTTAGTACGTGAGTCATTTTGAGATAGTTTCTTTGCGTATTATTTTAACATACATACATACATTTATTTACTGGCCTATTGATCTAAAGCTTAGTGAGCCTACCAGTAAAGATTGCGAAATCAATTGGTGCCCGGATCCGGCGTCTGGAGTCGAAATTATCTAAATAAATATGTACTTAGAAATATCTGTAAATATTTAGTACATTTATTAGAGAAAAGCTTTTGCTATTTCGAGATCAGAAAGCCATATGCAAGTTGTCATAATTTATGTCTATTTGTATTTAGGTAAACTACTCGCTGCCAGTGGACAGGCAAGCGAATCCCTTATCTAAAACAACTTCGTTTCGAAATATCTAAGTGGGTGTTTCACATGTGCTTTGATTTCCTTCTATACTACGCAACATTTATTATACACATGTTGAAAATAGAGCAAAAGTAGCGTTATAAAGATGGAATAGTAATGTAAAGTACCGAATGTAAGATAAATAAATAGTTCCTTGTTGCGTAAAAAATGTTTACGAAATATTTCAATTGTAATAAAGCTGTTTTTAAAATCTTCTTTAGACTACCCTCTTTTTCACTTTTTGCGTTGCTTCTTCCCAAAAGTGTATGAGAATAGAAAGTATAATATGTATAATGTAGTACCTATTAGAAATTCGAAAACGATATGTTAAGTTCTACAACATTAGCGTGATCTTGCCCATACAGGAGATCCTATAAGCAAATTATTTGGTAAAATTGTCCACAATCTGAGTGACGAGTTACTTAGTCCTAATTAATTTTTCCTCTTTTCTGCAAGTTGTACTTTTCTATACCTCGTAGGAATACAACAATGTTAATATATTTTATCATATCGTTTAGGTACTAAGTTATTGAGCTCAGGTAAATAATTAATTAATTAAGGAGGGAGCTCGTTAGGACAAGTTAAGTGTGAGTTTTGAATGACTGGTGTGTTGGAGGAAAAGTTATGGAACGTTTAAAGGAAACTCCGGTTCGATAAATACGCTTAAAAATAATAATACTAATCGACCCGTTTGTCATTCCACTGTTGGAATATGGGTCTCCTCTCATTTTGAGAGGGTTAAGGCCATAGTCTCGCACGCTGGTCAAGTGCGGGTTGGCAGACTTCACAAATACGCTTATTGAACTAAAATAACATTACCTGATATCTATCAAGGGCGATCGCAGTAATAGAGATGGTGGAAACGAAGATCGAAATGGCCTGGATAGCTCCGCAGGCTTTACACAAGCTCGGCCAGTCAGGCAAGGGCCAGTGCTTCGTCAACAGCTCCATAAGGGTTAGCGGAGTGCCAACGCAGCAGACCAGAGCGTCGGAGACTGCTAAGTTGACGATGAACATGTTCCTTGCCGTTCTCATCGCCGGCTTTCGTACTACCTGAAAAAATAAAGCTTAATTCTAAAAATTGTTGATTTTACATTATCATTTCACAAATATTATGGGCACCTTTTAGAATGTGTATTTTATAGTATAAAAGACTTTAAAACTCGTGTACAAAACAACATTTTGAATAGAAGATACTCTTGGAAGAAACTTTCGCGTGGTCATTATTAAGCTATGAGCTTCATTTCGAGACAGTCAAAGAAGCTTCATAACATTCTCTTCATAATTTTGGAGAATTTTTCTAACTACATATTATTACAACGACAGGCAATTATTTCAAAAATGTATTATATTTTTTAGATACACGAATCGCTTGAGGATATTGCTTTATGATGTAGATTAATTTGCTTAAAACCAAATCCGATGTACAAAGGAGTCACAATAAAAACTGGCTACGAAAATAAACAAGAGAAGCCAAAGGTATCAGAAATTAAAAACTGAGGCAATTTTAAAACTGGTATATTTGAGTAAGAGAATTTTCCATGGCAAAGCTATCGATACAGAGATAATTACGCCGAACATCAAAGGAAGGGTACTTCAAAGAAACATCTAGTGTCTAAACATTTTTCTTTATTACATCGGAGAGTATTGGAGGTACTTTGCTAAGATTCCTTAGAGACCAACGCCGTAATGGCAATTGTCCAATTCCTATATTGAGGTTGTTCGCTGAGTAGAATATAAATAAATAATATGGCATAGAAAAAATAGGCTCGGATAAAGTACAAGAAGGTCAAAGAGTATTTTATATTGTTGTATAGGATTTCTCTTAGAAAGTCCTCAGTTATCTGTGTAATAATACGAGTAGCTAACTGCGTCAAATCTTGTTTAACCATTTTTCTATTGCAAACGTAACAGTACATTATATTGTATTTATTCTCTCTTTTAGTAATCGCTATATATAAACTCAGACTCACATCCATAAAGTTAATCGTAATGTGTAATACATGGATAATACAGATATTATATTTGTCTCTACAAATATTTGCAAACATTCAGAATTAAACTAAAATTTCGCTTTACTACGAGTAAACACGAATTCAGTAACGTTCCATATTAAATTGACATAGCTGTTTCGAAATCAATTTCTAGTTTATGTTTCAATTGAAAATAAAAATTTATATAAATAATAAAATTAAAAATAAGATTATATGTTATATAAGGTTATATTTGAAAAGTTTTCACAGACAATCAATAACAATACGAGCAATTCGTATAATTAAGTGGGAACATTTTGTTCTTTATACTAACGCGTAACATTGGAAATAACATTAATAGCGCTAGGATACAGTTCTTTTTAAATTATAACTTCATAATAATATTGGGAGCTTTCCAGATTGAAACAACTTTTTTTATCATTGAGAATTTCTGTTCTTAAATAATCGTACCTTTTTTAAATATTATCATTATATTATCACGCCAGGTTCCTCACGGGGTAAGCGCAACTTAACGTTAATTTCTTTTCTATTAATAAATTACAATCTTACAATATAAATATATATTACATCCGATAAATTAATTCGGAAGATTTTCACACGCGAGCACAGTATCACACATTGCACAGTATCGAACTATAAATATCGCCCGCCTTATTTCGGGTCGGGAAGTAATTAGTTCCGGCATCGTGATTTACACGGTACGTACACAACTGGGGATGTTGGGAGACTAATTAAACCTATGTGTATTCGTAGGTAACTGTGTGTAACACGGTGCGGTAGAGTTGTTCGAGTACTCAGCGGTATACCGTTTGATGGATACGAGTTTTGTACTGTTTACACGACCTCGCACGAGGTGATTTACTACCAACTCCTTAGTACACTTTGATGCTAACATCTTAATTGTCGCTGTGGCACAAATCCTTAAAACAGTGAAGTGTTTTTCTCTTTATACGAGCGTGGTTTATTTGACATCTGAGTAGCATTTGATGTTCCTACTGAGATGCAAAGTGAAATTAAGTTAGTATATAAAACACTGGATGTTGCTCGCTTTCCCAAACATAATAAGTTAATATCGTCATTAAACCCTAATAAAATAATGAGCGCCGCCTATTATTACAATTATGTGTCTGAGCAATTCTAATAAATTGTTTATATTGGCAACGTGTTGCGGCTTGTAATTGAGCTCATTCCAAATTATTGATAACTCTAAAACTTGTGCCATTTTTAACTCCACGGTCGATACATCACACATTTTTAGTAATTACTAATATTTACGTCTGCGCGATATTACTAAATTTTTGACAGCTATCGCGTAGTAAATTCGAATTAAGAGCGAGAAATATGTTAGTAATACACTAATGGTTATGATACGAGTATTATAAGCATTTTTTATTAAAACAAAACTCCAGGCCTGTAATCCTTGAAGAGGTAGGTGGAGGAATACACTCCCACGTTTCATCAGTTATGTTTACGTCCCATGGAATAGGTTTTGAGCCTATTGCCGTACACCGGGCACAGATCTAGACTTCGAGTCACTACTAGAAACTCTAAATTAGAAAAATCCAATATTACCCGACACGGGATTTGAACCAGAACCTTCCGTTCGCAGTCGCGCTTGCAACCAGTCGACCAAAGAGACATTTTCTATTATTATGCAGAATAAGATAATTATTGTTCTATAAACATAAATGGTTATACTTACAGAAATAACAACTAGTGCATTGCCAACAGCGCCGATCACTACCAGGATGCCATAGAATGTGAGAAGAAGAGCTCTTGTGGGATCATCGACTTTTCGATTCAGAGAGAACTTTTCTAATAGATTGTTAGGATTCTGGATGCCTTGGGATGCCTCTATAAGCCATCTTGCTGATGCGTTCAGAGTTAGGTTCATACTGGGGTCGGATTTCTGTAACAAAAGAAATGCTAATTTAAATGACACATCTCAGTAATATTCCGAATTTCGCTCTAGTCTGATAATATAATATAAAGCCAAATAATAATGATGCAAGTCAAGTACAATTATATTACATATATTATTCGTCAATCTAATTTTACAAGGAACGGAAAGTACAGAAAAAGATGATAAAAAGAAAAATGTGTAGTATCATAATATAAGATAAAACAGATAATGTTATATGCAATGCAAAAAAGTAAGCTCAAGTTATGTTGACGTAGCAGGCTTCACAAAAGGTTATGACGTCATTTGCTCGAAGTCCGTTTTTTTCTTACGTACATTTTGCAGAACGCAATAAATATTTTATATCTTATTGTTAGTTTTCAGCAAATGTACATTCTTCGTTGGAATACATAATATCTGTGTTTATTCCTCTTGTTCATTGAACTAGATTTTTTGATCGAAACTGCACAATATGTATAATGAAAATGTCTGAATATTGAGCAAGATAAACACTAGTGTTATCGGATCGGTAAACAATTATTATATGGTGCTCAAACTACGGAGGAATAGACAGAATTTAAAAATTACGTAATATTGTACATAAGTATACTCCGTATATTCTCGTATAATACTTATTCCATTACATTAAATAGGACAATTTTACGTCTCAAATGCTATAGTTTCCGCTTACCCGAATTTCATCGTGAAACCGTTTTCAGGAGGACATAAAAAGCTTTTACAGCCGAAATTGTTCTATACTGATCCGAAGATAATGGTTACATACGTTTTACTGCGAAATTAATTGCATGGTTGCATATTTTTGATATATTTCACTACTGTAGCGGTCAAGCAACATCAGTATACTCGAATAAGGAGCATCGAAGGGAAAGCTACTAGTAAAGTAGGGAAGGCTTACGACGGTAAATATGGCAACACTTTTTATCAGTATAGCTAAATAATTACGGTTCTTGACAATATAACTATGATGAACGTGAATACCAAAAAGTTTCAAAGGATGTATGGGCGTTATTTGAGTTCAGGACACTCTTCAAACTTAGTTCACAATGCTATCATACAATTGAGCCAAGTCCACTGGGGAAGAACAAAAGTTAGATTTAAGGAATTCTCGTCCGGGGTCAATAAAATAACCGGATAACTTCCGCAATCTTTGCAAACTAAAGGTTTTTGTAAGGCTGCAAATCATTGAGTTTTCCTGGTGGGGCTCAATTTATTTTATAGGGGTTGTGTATTCAGAGTTCAAGAGTCTGATCAATCGAATTACAAAAATCGTACCTTAAGTTGCATTTTTTGTATTATGCTTTGAATTAAGTACAAAGCGCTTAGAATATTATGCTTGAGCATCTAATTTATAAAAAAAATATCGCCGCTTCTTTTAGTGATAGTTTTATAATCGGTCATTTTCAACATTATATAAAAACTGCGGTTATTAACATAGATATCTAATATGCAACGGTCGGGCACAACTACATATATGTGAGAGGCCGATATGACCGTTATAATGAAGAATATAAAGTTTATTTTTCGGTACTCGATATCTTCAATTCTTTCTGTGGTTCTGGAACATTGTGGAATGTGTACAGTAGTAGCAGACCATACACTTGCAGTGATTCCGTGAAGTATAGATTCTATTGAAAATAACGTACAAGTGAAGATTATCTGCGATACCAACAACGCAAGAAAGCGATACTGCGAATTAGAAGTTTTAAATGTATTCAAAGGTGTTTTAGATAATATTTTACTGTAAAATCAATAATTTCATAGCCCCATTTTACCGGGTTAAGACACTCGTAAATCCTGATATGTAATGATTCTTTAAATAGGTTGGAATTTTGAAGAGTTGTAAAAAATACAAATCAATTTATTTTAGGAAAAACCGTACTGATGTTAAATACAGGGTAAGGCGTAACAATACTTGATATAATTGTCGAGGCAACCTTCCTATTATAGTTTCCTGTAGTTCCTTTTAGATTGCTTCATTAAGGTTGCTTCCTTCGCTACCTATCTTTAG
This sequence comes from Parelbella ahira ahira, assembly GCA_018244795.1. NCBI lineage: Eukaryota > Metazoa > Arthropoda > Insecta > Lepidoptera > Hesperiidae > Parelbella > Parelbella ahira. The sequence continues at coordinate 19,073 of DWME01001511.1, forward strand.
AGACAATTTCCGGTGCGGTGACATGAGTGTAAGCGAGTGGAGTTCTAAGGAATTAATTTTGTTCTGGCTTATAGTTTCTTACATACCTGTTAAAACAAACTTCGCACCTAACATGAATATAAATTAAAAAATATCTAATTAGTCATCTGCATAATATCTTTTTATATTTTCAATAAAGCTATCAAATTGCGTCTGCAAATATTTCATTATAGAGCGAACTGAAATTATTGTGTACATGGGTGGAAGCATGTTTAATGAACTCTATTTATTTTTATTGAATGTGAAAGAAATGCGGCAGGTCTGCAAGGATAGGGATGTTTGGCACTTAGTGCTCTCTGTCTACACTTCGAGAGACTTGGCGTAAAGATATGTATCTACGTTACTGTACTTATTATGAAAACGCAAACTTATTTTCTTATTTTGGTGGGTCGATAGGTTTCTTGAATGAATATTGGTTCAATTGAAAACGGAAATCGTTTACTTGGGCTCTCAAGTGATCTCTGGTGAGCCGATATGAGAAATGACTTCAAAATTGCTTTTCCGTGCAAATAGAAGCATACTTTACTGATCTATGAAAGAACATACCGTATTGAAATTGTAACCAAACTTTTTTTAATTCCTCCGGGTTCGTATTCTCAGCAATCTCTTTATCGTTATCACTATCCCTATCTCTCTTTATCACTATCTCAGCAATCTGTATTACTAGACAATGATCTGCTTTCAAAACGGTGAGCGAAGATAGTAAATTAGTGAGATTCGGATTATCTGACTTCATATAAATCAGGCGCTATAATGGAGAATTATCAATCGTTTAATTTTCCTCACGACGTCATTTTCTTGCTGATAAAGGTATGAAGCTGCTTTCAGAAATTATAGAAAAAATTTAATTATATATGCTACGCTTAGATGCCTGGCATAAAACAAGTTAAAGGTAAAAAATCTGTAGAATTATTTCTATAATTGATGAAGTCAGAACAAAACACATTCTCATACAGAAATGTCTATCGAATCTCGGCAGTATATTTTTATTATTGAACAATTTTTTTTACAGATAGACGTGCGATGCTGACAAGAAAAAATATTATTGTTTATAACATAAAGGAAATTCTTCATCCTTCATAAGCCGCCTTAAAAGCAAAAGTAGAAATTCACGCAAATTTCCATTTCGACATTTGAAGAAAGCAGCGGTAGCCAGAATCTTCAACATATTACTTTAGCCATCAAATAAATGACAAGCTGAACTGATGCCAAGTTTGTCTTTGCGAGCTGCTTTCCAGCGAACCCGGGTACGTTACTAGCAATGAAACTGGATGACATATTATTGCATAACAGTTGGAACCAACAAAGTTTTTTCATATGTTTTTATTCATATATGTAAAACATGACAAAAAGACAGACTAGTAAACAACATAATGATCAGTATTACATTGAATATGCCGGTTTACGTATCATCTGTCCCTGAAAGATTACTAGCGGTCATTAGTCCAACGGTCGATCGCTTCGTGGTATTCGTTGGCTTTGCAGTTGCAATATGGTGAACGTTCTCAAAACAATTACAACTTACTTATCCATATAAATAAATATCAAGTACATACATATAACACAAACATGAACTTTACAAATTACACAAATACTTTAGCAATTCCGATTCCATTCCGATTCGCTGGTTCCTTTGGCTGATTGCACGATAATTGCAGATAACAATTTCAACTATGTACGCTTTCAGAGCGTTTTGGATTTAATTATGACGCATGAGAAACGAAAGTAGTAAAATAATGTATTTTATCGTTTTATTCTGAATTTCATACCTATCTGTGATCTACGAATTATTTTATGAAGTTTTTGTATTCGATGTTGAATTTAGTCGTAATGCGTTATCCATCCATACCAGCGTGGTCATTTCTAGAACATTCTAAGTTACAACTACGTAGCATAGTGCCACTGTGGTGTACGTATCTTCTTCTTTACTCCAGTGTATGGATTTTTGTTTTAGTTCAAAGCATTTAGTAAGATAACGATGTTTGCTCCAACAAATACCTCAGAAGTAATAATATAGTAATGATGAATCCTCGGTGCAAAAAGCTTTCTCTTTAAGAGTTATTAACGCTTAACTAATTTTATTTTACAAATATGACACTGATAGCACACTCCAACCGGCGATCAATCCGCTTGTTCCCAAATACTAATCTATTATCTCAATATTATAATTCTAGGAACGAGGCCTACCAACTATAGGTCTTGGGGTTGAGTAATAACTTCAAGGGTCAAATATAGGTCGCAGAGGCTATTGCTTATTTATTTTATTACCACATTTCCGTCCCATCTAAACTATAATGTTCCACAATACAAAAGCCAATAGGCTAGCCAAGCTAATAACATCTAATTAATGCAATATTTAATGGAAAATTAAGGCAACATTAGTGGCTTATTTGTAGTTAATTTTAATGTTGGCACTATGCCAACTGTATAGTAAGTCCTATTTATTGATATTATGACCGCACATTGCATTCCATTTTACAGTTAAGCAATGCGTAAAAGTATTCAGTGTTGCCAACTAATTGACAAAGTGCCCTTTTCAATGTTATAAGAAGTTTCAGCAATTTCTTATACATAATTTCATTTAATGCTGCTAATGCTTCATTCATGAACCTGCAATGTAGAACTCTTGGCATTAAATGATAAATAACTAATTTTGATAATTGACTACGGTGTGTGTCTTTTAAAACTTCTAATGTCCAAACCAAAATCGCCATATTAATAAATTTTAATACCTCGATCGAGTGTAGTAGGTATATTAATTTTTATCACTCCAATTTATGAAGCGAGCGCACAGCGTCGAAAATATTATTACCGCTGAAAAATTTTTCGCAATTGGATTCGACGTAGTGTGTAGTCATGTACTCGTAAACGGGAACACCGGAGTGAATTTTTCAGAAGTTTATTGAAAAACAACCGGTGTTGTACGAAAAACACGTTCAAAGCATTCCAGTGGTTTTGTTTATAAAATTAAATGTCATATTCGCGTGCATTGTGTACGTTTATGTTGAAACAATTTGTCGTGAACGAACTAGCTTTCGCCTGCAGCGTTAGTATATACGAACAAAGGCCTGTACATTTCCGTCGAATTTCTTAACATCTTTGTACGACGCCGACGGTTTAATAATGTATAACACATAAACATTAGTTGTATAAAGTAGGTATTTTTACATTATACAATATTATTTTGTATAATAATGTTGAGATAGCATGTCTGGGAAGTTATCATAAGAGTTCACTGTAGACACATCTTTCTGAATATATGTATAAGAAACCTTGAAGTTTTCCGATAATAATTTTATGGCTGTTATTTAGCAACAATAACTATTAATATTACTTAGCTAATTGGCTATTGTAATTTTTGCAGAGTGGATAATACTCATAAAACTTTCTTCAAATAGATTTAGAAATTTTTTCTAGTTAATTTTAAAGTATTCTAAGACCTTAAAAACAATCTTGACAGTTGCTTTGCTGATTTTAAAACAAGCTACTCATCATCATTTAGATCCTTTCACCAATTTGGTTTAAGCGTTTTGGCACATACGATGAATTCTTAAAGAAAATAATTTTTCATTTAATAAAACATAATGTTATTTTCTGTTATCTTAGTTTCAGAGATAAGACCTTTTCCTATAAAATATTTTTTTACATATTGTACGGATATATCTTTGACAGCTGTTTTAATATATTGTAATAGATAATATCTTACGGCAACATTTGGAATATTGTGAAGTGTTCGAATGTCAAGCTTCAGTGGATACCTCATCCGTTATGACCATCATTTCAATATTATTCGTTTTTTGAATTTTATCCCGTCGTAACTGTTTTATGTCGTGTATTGAATTATAATGACCGGTAATAAAAATCAATCTTGTGCCTGCTCTCGATAATGTCATGCTTAATGACGAATAATACAAAAAAAAGAATAGAAACAATACATTTCTGCGGTAATACCTAACCAGGCTGAAATAAAGTTGGCTGTTGTCCCATTTTAGTACCATTGTATTATACCTGAGTTGGCAAGATAACAAACAAATATTTTTCCATCAGCCCTGTATCTAAACAATGTATACATATATTATAGAACAATAATAGGTACTACAAACGATGTTATTATATTCAATTATACGTCCACGTTGTAAAAATATAAGTTCCGTCTAACAGTTTGTAACCCTTATATAACACTTCATTGCTGACTGTTCTAACATATTTCATATGGTTATGATTGGCCCAATACCCTTAAATATGTATTTTTGTTTCTGCTATGTGATAACATGTACACGTTTACATACGTAGTTTTCTTCAAATACTTTCCCTATTATAATAGTAGAGAATCAACGGCACATGACACTTTCAATGATACATTTGCATGTTATCTTCGAAATCAGAAAAGGACAGCAAATTGAACGGATTTCCTAAAAAGCGTGATTCCGATTTAACGATATTTCGAAATCGTTTTGTTACGTCCCACGAACAATCAAAGATAATGACTGCTAGCAGTTTCGTTTCCTTGCTATTCAAATACGGGTAGGTACTTACTACTATTGTGAATTGATATTGACTTTCCTGAATAGCGTATCCGACGTTATCATAATTATAAGTATAATGATTAATAATTATTGTAAGTAGTTAATAAATAATAAGTTAATGAGATGATTATAATTATTTTATGATTTCAAATTATAATACAACAATATCTATTTCTAAATCAAAAACTCGTCCTTATTACGTCATAACTGATGGATAAAAATGGGGCGAAAAAGAGTTACACAAATCCAAAATTTTAAATGTAATGTTTCGGCATGTTTCCGAGTGTAAGCTTCATTCTGCTCCCTGTCAGTGCTAACTTACTTTGAGGCCCTGTTTGCTTAGAGTGATGAAAAAGAGATAAGCATTTGTTTTTGTGTGTTGTTTAATTGTTGATTGCCTCGTTGTTGAAGTGGTTGCAAGGGCGACTGCCGATCGGGAGGTCCTGGGTTCAAATCTCAGATCGGGTGCTATTGGGTTTTTCTAAATTAGAATTTCTATTAGTGATTCGGGGTCTGGATCGGCGCCTGTTATATAGCAATAGGCTCACCATCTATTCTATAGAGCTTAAACGTAACTGGTTAAAATGCGAGAGTGTACTATACTTCTCTGCTTACCCCTTTGGGAAATACAATCGTGATGTTACGTTTTAAATAAAATGACGTGTTTCGAAAAATGTTTAAACAAGTATCATCGTGATATTATTGCCAACTACAGACATTTATCAGATCGGAGAAATTAAAAGGATCCTGAAGTATCGGGCTAATCAATAATTATTTTTTGTTACATTGCAAGAATTCTATATTATAGGGCACAG
>DWME01001512.1:0-24439 GCA_018244795.1 Parelbella ahira ahira
ATGCGAAGAGCTGAAGATCGAGCTCAGTGGCGTGCCATTGGTGAGGCCTATGTCCAGCAGTGGACGAGAGTAGGCTGCTGATGATGATTAAATACCTCTGGATACACCCGTGAAGAAAATCTTCGTCAAGGGACCAGCGCATATAAACTCATACGAATGTTTTCTAAGGCCTCTGAATACCCACACTTTGCAAGCGTGAGATGCTTCTTTTATTACGTGTTTAACAGTTGTTTCTAATAGAAAACCCGTCTTAAAATGGATCACGCTTGCTTCGACAAAACCTATCCACCGTGAGTGCCACTAAGTGAATCCCAATAAATCATTAAAACTATATTGAATCAATTGAAAACATAATTAAATGATAAAACCAATATTCCGAGAATATTTGGCAAGCTATTGTAAACTATTGGACGCCGTCCAAGTGAAATCATCATCATCAACCTTTTTATCGCTCCACTATTGAAAACAAATATCTTCTCAGAATTACATTGCACTATTATTTGAGGGTAAATACTTGTATTCCCTTAAGGAATAAGCCACTCCAAGCTTGAAGCGAACTTGAAACAAGAATGTAAGAATTATCGAGGTTTGTGTAAACTAAAATTTCATGAAAAAATAACGTCATAAACGCGACGATAACACAACATCTAAGATTAGGATAGACTAAATCGTTACACCAGGTTGCTTTAAGGGTAGGCAGAGCATACCGAGTCTTTCCAGACCCGACTCTTGTACATTGCAAACTCTCTTCAAAAATAGACCTCCATTAATTTAGTGTGTGTGCTTAGCTGCAAATAAAACAGATGATATATATTGTACATATTACACTTATATTGAAAACACCTGAGTACACCAAACTACAAGAGAAGTAATTTTGAGTAATCAACTCTCACAATGATGTCAGTGTCGTCATATCACATCGGCTTCAAATATATTGAAGGCGAATATAAAAAAAATCTTACTGGTACTCCAGAAATACAGACAGTACGAATTGGAGGCTAGTTACTAATGTTCAATGATTTCATTATGAATCATGTCTCGGAAGCCTTTCGGGTCTAAAATTTGACTTTCAACAATATAAGATTTGCTGAGCTAGAATAATAGACTTGTAAGATAGTTAATATGTGACTTTGGCCTTTAACTAAAGACACCGGAATATTCTGTATTTCTGTTTGAAAGATAGCGACGTGATATTTGTGCAGAGTAACTACAGTTTTTGAACTACAACCGACGAAAGCTATAATCTTTTAAAATACGCGTAATATATTATATATATGTATATACTAATTAAATAAAAAAGATTTTTTAAAGTATACTTTTTCGTATAAGAACCACAATAGAGTGAAGTGGAAATTCAGTGAATTACAGTCGACTCGACTACTCCTGGAGAACTAGTTCTGATATAGTAGCAAAGCCAATAGGTGATTTCATCTTGCAACATAATTTTACACCGTGTAAAGCTGTTTAAGTACATATAGTAATCAGATAAAAAAAAAAATCCAATATACACTTAATAGACTGTTTTCATGGTCTTACGAAAAACGTAAGGGATAAAAATACAATATGCCACATTCATATATTGTCGTCGCCTTATATTGAAATATGATTCTATCATATTCCAATATGGCTCTACCATATTGCAATAACCCCATATAAACTTAGACAGCGAGAAAAAAAAATCCCATTCACTGGATCCAACGAAACACATTCCTATTCACTGTGAACTGCACGATATTACACAAAACTGAATATTCGAATACCGAAACGTGCATGCGGTCAATACCGGCAAGCGGGTGGGCAATTGCGAATTTGACACCGCATCAGCGCACCGCACACGCGAACTCAATAACGGTGCCATCGAACGCGCTGAGCGCGTACCGTATTCATAGTACTCACTCTTCGTATGTAATCGGTCGAGAAAATGTATTAAATATGATAATTGTCAAGAAAATAATATACATGATAATCATCATTCTTATTATCATCATCAGCCGACATTAGTCCGCAACCGGATATAATATTGATCGGTTTTTTACCACAATGAGCATGTATTTATTTTTAAAAGACATTATGTATGTCATGACAGTACTTCTCATTATAGTGAGACCAGTAGAACGAGAAAAGGATTGATGAGGTAGGATATAACAAGAAGTCTGATATATTTATAACTAGGCTGATGTATTAGAAAAAGGATAAGACGAAAAGAAATGCAGCCTACGTTTCTGTTTAGTAGAATTGAACGGAAGAATTTTGCAATATAAGTATATTGATATATAGGTACCTACTCTACTTTGCTGAGTAATAAAATTGGATGGAATGATTTTACTAAATATAGAAAAATGTTTTCGGCGTTCTGCCAAAAAGTGGATTGGGTACGAATAGCTTTAATAATATTTTAAAATAATTGGAATTTCAATAACGTTAAGTAGGTATATAATAGTTTTATTTAAGTCCTTCTCATCCTGAGAGGAGACGTGTGTCCAATGGATAATAATGGATTTATACAAAAACAGCCATTTTTTTATGATAATTGATTATATCTATACCTATAATTCATCCTTTGTAATTATTTAATAGAATATGGTACAGCATGACGTCTATCCCGACGTAAGTCAATAGACTCGCCCCGTATTTCATGGAACGTATAATACAAGAGGTAAACAATTTAAGTATTACGCTCTACTATGTATCTATCCCTTCGGGCAAATACAGACGTGAAGTTACGTCAAATTATTTTTCAAAATCGGATAGCATACAAACAATTTGTGTATAAAAAAAATGAGCTCAATTGGACAAGCCTATAAATACAGCGCCGGGCGGACGAAGATGGACCATAAACTTAATTGATGATTATAAGCGTGACATAACCAACCGCATTTTCATCAGTTGGCTGAAACGAGAGCTCCTATATCGCAATCTCGCTCGCCCCATCAGATGACACACAACTACAATGACATGCCGAGAGAAAGAACAGTTGCATTTTTTTTTCTTGAATTCACGATGTCAATATTCTTCATCCCCGCTTTTTCATCAGTTGACTGAAGTTAGAACTATATTGCCATCTCGCTGGCACCGTAATATGACATATAAAATTCAAAAAGAGAAAAAGAGAGAAAAGAGAAAGCGCTTGTTGGATTTTTTTAAAATCACACTCAGAAACATTAAAACACACGTTCTTGGATTATTTCAAGAGTAATTGACTCGTTATATGCATCTACTCCATTTTATGGCTCCTGTAATAAACAAGAAGTTTGACAACAAAATACAAAACTATATCACACATTAAAATAAATAAACTTAATTGGTCATTACGTTTCTTACTGACATGACTCACTGACTCACTTTAGTTGTACACAACAGCTCAAACTTCTTTATCCTCCCAAACTACTTATCTGTATGCGACTTAAACAAACCTCAGAACCCTGGGTTTAAACTAACGTGGTATACCTGAAGTGTCAACTTTGCTCCATGACCTTATAGACGTATATCCTCGGGTGCCGGCATAGCACACAAAGGTGCGCCCATACTGACGTAATCGTCCACGACCGATCGGTTACTCACGCGCATAATATATTCCCAAGGTCACACAAAGTCTAGTCTGTAAACAGTTTTACAACAAACGTTTGGCCAGTTCCTGTTTGTTATAATAATTATATCACATGGAGTAGTGGAAACTAAAGGGACAAATTAAGTTTGTAGGATGGAAGTGATAGTCTTTCGTCATTAATCGCCTGATGGCTGCAACGACCACGTCCAGACATCTTAATGGCCAGTTACATATAGATCTGAGTTTGAAAATCTTTTATTTGCAGCATGGTGACAAAAATCGTCTGAAACGTTTCTAATAAAATTTTGCTCCGTAATAGAGCAAATTTTGGACTCGAGCGCTTCAATTTTTTAAACATAAAAAAAAAATATTTAAGTTACTTCGACATCCGCTTGAATCAATTTGCAATTAAAAGCCAACAAATGACAAATGAATAATTAAAGGCCATGTTACGTAAAATTCTTGAAGCTATGCGACGAGTTCAAACCGTGGGTACTCAGTTCTCGTAGACATCATTACATAATCACATTAACAGACCACTTTCAGGGGACAACAACGGACCACTTTAAGGGAAAATACGCTAACAACCCACCTCCCCCTTCTTGATTCCTCAAAATGATAATGATGATGACGGAAAAAATACTATTAGTCAAAGTTCTAGAAACTCCCTATAACATCTAGCGTCGACACTGACCTACCATGATGTCAGAATGATATCACCCGCATCACGGCATGCGTAAGCCGCAGTCACATTGCCAACGAGCGTTCTAGAACAAAAGCTTAATGAATAACGCTTTACATTGCAACACCCATACCTAATGGCATGTGCACATACGCCTTAACAATGCAATGTTACCAGTTTCAAAATTCTCATATTATATGGGGATCGAAAAGAGGAAGCCTATGTGAAGTAGGGTGGTTATGCAGAACGATGCACACAAAATGGTTTCAAAGACTGTATAGATGTACTACAGGCCATTTTACAGTTCGAAAATAGCGATTGATAGAATTCACAAGCCTAAGCGAACATTTAGAAGATATCTAACGTGTAATTTTCCTCACTATAATGAAGTAATATGTAACGTCCTAATTCTATAATAATTACCTTTAAGACTCGTTTGGGGTGCAATTATAGTAAAAAATTACGAATTTAAATTTAAGAATTTAACCGACATTGTAACATTACCTTTATGTGTAAAACTGGTTTATTTTGTTCGATTTATAATTCCAAGAGGTTTACAGGTGGGTGTCGAGTTATGTGCTGCATACCAATATATTAATAAATTATTATAATCCTGACGTAACGACCCTGATTTTTTTCATACTAAACGTTAGATAGCGTTACGTGAATTCTGAAGGACATTATTAAAATTCCCTTAACAGCATACAAAGCCCAAAAAAACCCAATAGCTGTGAAAACAGCTGGTAATGAAGATGTCTCAGTAATGACTACTTTCTGTTTATTTTATAACTTTACATTTATATGAAATATAACAAATTTACGTACAATACAAAAGCTATTAGTGACACCGATTACGAAAATAAGCGAGTTTTTTCAGGAGGCATCTCTCTTAAACAAACATTAATTGTTCTCATTATAAACAACACAAGGACATATCACTTGACATTATCTAGGAATGTTCAGAGACCTACAGACCGAATCACCTTCAAAGCGCTTTTACGTGCACGTGAGTTTAATAGTAATTTTATGGTTTCTATCAGCGCACCTGCTACATACGCTAGATGTGTCAAACCGTGTGTTTGTTTTAGGTAGATAAGAGTGAGATTAACGCCTTATGGACATTCTGAACTTGTATTCAAAATTAACTTTTATAGTAGAATAAATTTAATCTGGTACCTAATCAGCTGATGGTATAACCTTCACGTGAGTTCCACAAGGTCTGCTTTTAGAGGTCTCAGAATATAAATAGATTTATTCCATCGACATAGTGGCATTTTACACATACGTATATAAAAAAACAACCAAGACATAAGTAACACGATGGATAGGGCACGCACTCAATTTTTGCCGTGCGTGGCTAGGTATACCAACTTGGAGAATTAAAGACACGAGCAATGTATAGTCAATTATAAAAAGTTACTGATAATTATGAATCATTTAATCAGTCTGATATCAGATGGTCAGAATACCCATCTGTTACTGTTACTCTAAAAACCTCCAAAAATCTTCATATATCTAACGGTGGAAATAATTATTCAACATCATAGCATATATAAATAATCGTTCATAAAATACAAGCAGTTCAACTTCTTTTATTTTGCAATAAAGTAACAACTAATCTTCCAACACTTATTGTAACGTAGTATAAAATAATCTCTCTATATCTCCTGCACGAATGCTCAAAAAATCATATATCTTATATTATAACACCTATAATCCTATATAATCCTACAAATACATCGGTGATGGTAAAAGACACTCACCCCCTTCTTCCTCCATGTCTCCTTTCGCTTCAATCTCGGCAAGCTGTTGTATTTTTTGTCCGCACTCATATTTATTAACGTCCACTATTACTTCGTATGAAACATCGTTTTTTCTCAATTGTCACCACTGGCACTACTACAAAAACTGTCACAATTTATTTCCTCTACAGTTTTATTTTGGGGAAACAATATCAAATAAAACGAGTGACGTGATATGAGTTAATGAAAACAAATATAATTCAAAGTGGCAAAACAAAAACGTAACGCTGAAAAGCCACGATAATAAAAAGCCACATAACGTTTCAATTATCTGCTAATTAAAAAAAAATACTGAGCAAAAGTGGAGACAATCTGACAAGCGTTTTCGAAAAAGTATTCAGTTTGAAAACCTTTTCATAAACTTTTCTCTGATGTCGATGAGATCGGGAGCTAAAGATACCAAAAGGATTTCATCATACCAGAGACTTTAGCAACAATATTTACTAAGAGCTAATTAAAATCATAATCAGTCAAAACGATTACCGTGAATTACCTAACGCATCGTTGTACAGATAGCACACCGCATGACTCATGAGTGCAGCAGCACGAAAACCAACTGATATAAGTTCAATTTAAAAAAAATTATAAGCCAACATACATAAAATTCAAATTATACATGATCAATAGCCAATATTCAAAGATTTATCTCCATGGGAATTGAGATCCTAACTCCCAACTCAGCAATGCTGATTCACTAATCAATGGACCAAATGGTCAAATAATGCCGAATATCCGGAAAACAAATTCATATAAAGAGAAGTAGCACTCGCGTCCCCAACCTTATACAGGTTGTACTAAATGTTTGCCAATTTGGTTAAACTAATTAACTATTTTCTTTATTTACGTCTGCTATTACGTCGACAGGTCTTTCTATTTTTGTATTAACAGATTATAAGAGACTAGCTAAAAAATTACCATGAACAGGGATCGATACGATTTCATACCTTCGAAAAATGAGTGTGAAGAACGCTATCTCCGTAAATGTTTTCAGTAACATTCAGATTTTAGTGGTGCCCTTAGGGAAGTGGACGTATGAATATAATGCGGGGCACGGGGAAGAACAGGCTTAGTCATTTAGCTGAGGGCATGCAGAGGAAAAAACATTCGAATGACATAATGCATATGTCATAAAAATATCTTGATAATCTAATAAAAAAGTCATTCTGCAAACCTGATTAACTATGAAAATAATGCACATGCCTTAATGCACACGAAATTTGGAACTGTCATGGTTATAAGTAAAATTTCAACATTGTAATATTTCATATTAACGATTGTGGCGCCAACGAAAACTTTATGACACTAAAATACAAAGGTGATAGCTGCAATCGTTAAAACTGGACATTTAGATAGCGCCGACTAGTCCGATAAAGTATAAAATCAGGAAACATACCGTCTTAAGCGTTTTACAAATACATAATAGCTATATAGATGTACGAGAAAACAAACCTAAATAAACAGTCCCATAACACCAACATCAAGATGAGTCCCGCATATAACCGAATAACACTATAAATAACCTGTAAAAACTGAAAGATAATAAAGGTATTTGTAATCAATCAAAAGAGATAAGCAATAGTGAAAAGGAAACATGCTATCGCTTTGACGATATTAGTGACAGTGGAAACGATTAAAAAGAAAAAATTGCTAATCAAACGGACAAAATTGTAAAATCAAGCAACCAAACGAAGCTTAATTTGGACGTTCAACATGAAAATTTTGAATATGAAATCACAAAACCTTACTACTGGGGGAGCATGATTATTAAAAAAATTCCGAAAATGTGGCAAATAATCCATGAACCAGCATCCATCCAGGAGATAAAAGCTGAAAACAGTATCTGCAGCAGATGATACACACATTTACATTAACAATTAAGCGTGGTGAAGTAAGGGTGACGATGAAGTTTTAAGATTAAGAACCCATGTAAAAGGAGATCCGGATAGATTCATCTATACGTAGAACGAACCGAAGACCCCAGTTTTGAATCTCAAACCGAAAACACCACGTCCGTACACACAGCTTCAGCTACAACTGGATTCATTGTTTACAAACAATGTAGTTTTGAAGGAATCACGCAATGGAACTATTGAATGGGATATGTTTGGTAAACATAAGGACGATGCCGTAATCTATAGTAGAACGTCATTGGACAGGATTGGAAGTTGGGTGGCTCAAATGAAACTATTAAAGCAAAGCTATATGAAAAAAACTGAATATACATATGATATTGCATAATATCTGGCAATAGGTTCTTTGGAACTTTACTCACACCTCTGCCTACCCTTTTGGGGGCAGATATTCGTAATACCGTGTATGTTATATAGATATATATTGCAACTAACGCCTTTGCAACTGATAAAAATGTTGACATTTTATTAATCTCGATCATAACTTTTCATGTTTTTAATTTTTCAACGTATTAAAAATCGAATACCCAACTGGCAAGACCAGCTTAAGAATTAATTATAAACAAAAACTCGGGGCAGGCCTATCTCTAGCAGTGGAATAAGACATGTTGATGATAATGATGAAAACAATGATCTGTCTCGTGCTGGTTTGATACCTACAATCGACCAGCGTGGTAGACCATGAGCCAATTCTGTGTAGCCCGGTCCTTTTTTGTGACTATATTATATATATACATAAAATTACAATATTGGATTTCTCATTTAGAACTGTCTATCATCGCCATTCGAGTTGGAAACATAAAAGGAAATAGATAATTAAATTGTGTTAAATATATATTATTGAAACCGACAATAAAACTGTAATAGTTAATAACTAACGTATTCATTGGAACTGTTATGTAATAATTCAGCAACAATGACATATGCAAATAATAGCTCTAAATATTAACGCTTGACCTGCACTGGATATTCTGAAACCATTAAAATAACTTCGATGACTTGTAATAACCATTTATTACTATGTAACTTACAGCTGTAGGTTTAACAGAAAAAAAACAATTAGGCCCCACCTCTTATATGGTTTTACCTACCCCCTAACCCCCTTCCCCCACATTCGCTTAACATTCGTGGAAACTACGAATTAATTAATGCGTAATCAACAGTATTAAACATTTGTGGCTTCTGGTCAGTGTATTTGAAATTAGCGTGTTGTCAGAGGGCAACAGGGATGGTGACCTGCGATCACGATGTCGTCACCGAATTATGACGAATTTACATGTTACATTATGCTTGGAGAAATATTTCGCTTTTGCTTGGTGTAAGTAATATCACGCCTGTATTTTGCCGGGAAGGTAAACCGAAAAGAGTCGCACTGTCACTATTTATGTTATATGTAGGTATGTCCTATGGAATATTGTATAGGTGATCGAATCCCAAAAAAAGAAAGAGATGAAACAGTTGCCAAAATTAGACTATCGATAAGGGGGACATAAATAAGGGGGAAATACAGATCTGTAAGAGTATTGAGTAAGATCTGGTAGACGAACATGGAAAGTTTAGTACCAAAATTAATTTAAAAAAAAATGGCGATGACAATAAAAACCATTAGTTTGGGTTTGCCGCTCCACCCCGCCTATTTTCAAGAGGCAAAAACAAATACAGCACAGTTTTGCTATTAACAGACGAGGAGTGGAAAGATAAGAGACATACCAGGTCAAAGTGCACTGAACAAACATGAAAAATAGCATCAAAGCGAGACGCGCAAGAAAAATGTTCAAGATCTAGTTATGGTCAGTTCGTTTAAATCAACATATTATGTATATAATGACATCATTAACTAGGCGTTCAACCCGAAACAATTTTGTTTATAGCAACGATAGCTGCACAGGTGACACTGATATGACACTGATAAGACAAATGAAGATTGATAACACGAAATTCGGTGTGGAACAGCACTAAGTCCAGGTCTCCAGCAGTTAACAGCAGGAATAGAGCCGCTGAACTCTAGCAGGTGTTGGAATAGAAAAATGTAAATATAACAGTTAAGTGTTTTAAATTCCCCAAAGCGACTAATTTAATGCACTGACATACATAATATCAACAATTAACACATCACTACTTCATATTAGAAGCATATTTGTATGTACCATATACATCTAAACCATTATTAGACTTTTTCACAACACAACACCGCACCGAAAGAAAAACGCCTGAAAACTAAAAACTCGTATAGATAACGTCGTTGTTTGCGTGTGGGTGCGTAAATAATTCGTGTCGTTTGTATGTGTTGGGAGCGTCTACAAAAAAAAAATTCATATACATAAGTATGAAATGCTATTTTATCTGCGAACCGAACTCTAGCAAAGATAGCATCGATAGATATATTTTATAAAAATTCGTACATTTCATATTATGGGGAGCGTCCGAAAAAATGGTCTCATAAAAGTGAAGAATATTACTGTACAATATATTGTACAAAAACGTTCTACACTCTTATGAGTAGGACTTTTTGTAAAATTAATTATTACGGTCAATGTATTGGAAAATTTTACAACAAAATATAATACTGTTGAAACACCGAGAAGCAAAACTACTCCACCCTTAGTAATAAAGGAAGCAAAAGTATTTCAATCATCCTATACACAAAAAACATTAGAGGATATGTCAAAATAATACTTATATCTTACGATGTAACGTTTCTTAAGTATTAATATACATAATTAAATATTTATCGGCTTAACTGACGTATGCTTTATCGGGATAATCGCAATGTTTTCCGATCTAGAAAAGGTTCTTCTTCATGAGCTCGTACTAATTGCAGCGAGAGCGCGCCAGATATTTCTGGATAGTTCGACTAGTAGCTTCAGCTACTCCGAAAAACATACGTGAGTTAGGCCGATACACATTTAATCATGAATCATATATTAGACCAAAAAAATATTTGTTGTTTATGCTGACCCTACCTACCTATATCCCTTATCCTATACCACAAACATTGATTACCATTCTAATGGAGGTTAATTGTAAACCTACACTCTAAACAAAACAATACAGAACTGTAGTTAGTAAAATATTACAAGTAGTGACAATGAAGGGTAAAAATTAAAATTAAGTTTATTATATTTATTCATTTTTGCATCCGTTTTACATACATGTCATAATATATTAAATACCTTTACAAGGAACTCTGGACATGTATTCGATCGCGTGGATTTAATGCATTTTATGTGTTTTAATTTTTTTTATACGAAACACAGAACAGTTTCTTAAATAAAATAGCCTACGTTACTCGTCATAATATCAGCTACCTGCCTGTGAAAGCCCGGACGAAGTCGATTCAACAGACAAAAAAAAATTCAAAATGATGTGTATCTATGTAAACATAACCATATGAATACATACCTTTGTTTTATGTATATTTTCCCATGCACTCATTAAAATGATATTATTTCGATATTACAGAAACTTCAATTTTATTTATATATATAGATATAGAATATCTAGAAAATATACCATCTAACACTAGGTGCATCCTACATAATACACACTATAACACACCTTAAATAGAGCCAATGTCACCTAACAAGGTCAAGTCACAGATGTGTTGTTCTGAGGACTAGACATATTTGAACATGTCATTTATTAAAACTGTGAACCTACTAACCTTGTAACTAAAATACAACTGCGCAAATACTGCTGTATAGGGTATAATGAATGAAGAATAGATAAAAATTACTATTATTTTTTTCTAAGTAAATCCTTACAATCATATCAAACTTAGGACCATGTATTGTTGAGTGGAAGTTGTTAAAAAGCATATAATGTTATGCAATTTTACACTTGCGGAACTGCTGTAAGCAATGAATTGAATAACTTATGTATACAATTACTATACTGTTATTATGAAAAAATAAATATAAATGTCTACTAATGTCAAATGGTATGTCTTTGGCACATTGCTGAACAACAATTGCAATAGAAAAATATTGCCTTAGGATAGTACACAAAAAAGTGAGTATTACAAAACTATTCAAAAAGATAATTTTTTCTAGGTCGCCACCACTTATATATGTCAACATGCAGGAAGATAGAGCATGTTGTAATGCAACAACTTGATTGAGAAACAACACAAAGAGATAATTTATTTGCACATTCATTGTTTTAACTGACACATCCACAGAATGATATAGTAACAATGTTTAAATGAGTACAGTCCCCTAAATATAATTTATATCATCTACCATGGCTTATGTAAATAGATTTACAATTATCATTATGAGAGACACATCCATTACATACGTGACAGTGAGTCAGCCATCAGTCTATCTCAGTTCACTGCTGGACATAGGCCTTCTCTAATAAGCATTATTGCACCCTGTCCAGGTGTGTTTATTTATTTATTCTGCTGCAACACTAAGGGGTACAAGGGTGTACTTAATGCCTAATGACATACTCTCCAAGTCAACCCTAGCTGATGAGCAGAACATTTGGTAGGATCATATACTGCCGGAAGTGTATGCTCAATAAAACACTGATAATGGTAAAAATGATGATGATGAAGTATTAAAATATGTAATATTGGACTTACAAAGCCACTTTTCGCTTTCTCATGGCGGGACATTTTTCTTCTATTGACATCCAGACGCACCATTCTGGAAAAATAAAATCACATGATTAGTGAATGTCAAACCTCCTTCATATCCCCCACCATGTTTACCAGACAGGAATTAAACATTTCCACCAACTGCAGTCCTAACATTTCGATCGTGTGGTCTAGGCAAACATCTTTCAACTCTACTGATTCCATCTATCTTTATACAAATATACTAGTGTGCTAAATGACTCTTGATTGGACTTTTGTCTAACATATCTCTTTGGATCAAAAAAAGTGTATTATGTGTATCTCTCTTAAATCATGACACCACTTGTTTCCGACCAAAAATACTATAACTGTGACTGATCTATGAGAGACAATCTGACTAATGTTATACTGTATATTATGGATGTACTGAATAATAGTATTTGATTAATAATGGATATGACTATGAAGTAAAGCTTAATATCAGATTGCTTGCTTGTCCACAAGTTAAATATTTAAGTTGTGTTATACTGGCATATTAAAAAGAATACAAAGGAATTTAAAAAATGTGTTTTTGGTAATCAAGTTTTATTTGAGAGAAGAAACTTCTATACAATACAATGACATGAAAGAAAGTATGTAATAAGTGACTCAGAGGTAATAGTAATGCTGCAATAAATGGTTTATCAAACAAAATGTGGTTTCTAACTTAACACTCTTATACTAATGTATTAATATTAAGCTTTGATAATAAATAAAAAAGGGCAGTAAGGTTGGAGATTTTATGACACTGCAATTTTGATTAAAAGAGCTTTCTACAATACATATACAAAGTAATGATTGAAATTATGAAATCTCTCCTTTACATGTTAAAATAAGGTAAGTTTGAATAGCTAATATTTAAATATATTTGACTAAATTTGGAGAGCAATAAAATATGTGTAAACAAGTAATTCATATTTTAATGATAACGGAAACAAAATCTATTGTTAATTCATTTATTTGCTTTACATTAAGCATTCCTTATTTACAAACATGCCTACACCCGAAATATTTGGTTGCATTGCCCATTAAAATGCAAATAACTGGCCGTATCGTAAAGAAATCGTCGTATTGCCATACAATTGGCTAATTGTCCCGCCAAATACTTCAACGAAATGAGGTCGACTAATAAAATGAATGAACTAAGTTACATGGAAAAAGTAACCGATATAACGCTAAAACGTACGTAACTTAGAAAAAAAAGTTGTGTAATAATTAATTTACTTGCTCATTCATAATTTTAAATAGTAATAAAATGTTATTATTATGTTTTTCTAACATAAAAAATGAAAAACATGAACCGATAGCTACGATTCGTACTATAATACTTCATAACCTAAATAAATTGTTTTGTATACCGATTTTATCGTGAACAAAGATAAAGCCCAGATAAAGCAGGGATTTTACCACCGAATATACGCAGATTTAGACTCAAACAACTTCACAAACATCACTTTTTGATAAAAACATGATAGATAACACAAATGACAAACGGTTGGACAACACATACAAGCACTAGCTAGTGATGTCATTCATACAGGTTTTTTTCACGGTCAACGATTCGTCGTGGTAGTGTTGTCCTTTAAGAAACGTCAAATTGACAATTATAAGAAAATTTATAGAAATATCAAAATATTGTAATGCATTAATAATAAAAGATAAAAATAACACATGTAATTTATTTGACATACGGATATTTTAATTTTGTGCAACTAATATTGTAAATGTTACTAGCCGATATTTGAAAACCGTTAGGACATTCTAAAAGTGAAAACAAATTTTAAATTTTCTTTCTGATAGAAGAGATATTCTTCTTTTGTTTTAACACTCACTCGACTAAAATCTACCATGGGAAGTTGCAGAGCCTAAATTTTCAAAATTCATTATTGTAAATGTAATATTATTTATCAAAAATCTTTTTCAGCTTTTTTTTCAAAATGGACAACACAGGTGAATCGAAGAAATGCTTCTGCGCAAGATGTTTTCTCCCGATTGATGCAGAAGAAAGGGTCGATATTGAAGGACAGAATTTTCACAGGATTTGCAGCATGTGTTGTAAGTGAAGCAAGAATAATTATTCTGCTCCATGTATAACTAAAAGATCCCATTTTCAGTATACACGGTGCAGTATCACCCCTTTGAACACTTAAAGTTCTACAATGCTTTTGTTACGGCCAGCGCCATGATTAGCACGGTGGCCTGGTCATGTATTGACAAACGACATCAACTAAAAAAAACTATTATAGTGTTGTTAAACTAATTCAACATTTATATTTTTAATCTCTTGCCTAAAGCATACGAGGACTTTTGAATTTAATTTATTTCCATAGCACAAATTTTTACACAACCCAAATAAAACATTTTACAGGTGTTTGTCGAACAATCCCCACCTCTTTGAAAATGTTCTACGGCCACGTGTTCTGCGATTCATGTTTCAAAACCCACGTACTGACCCGTTTGAAGGGCGACAGTCGCGTGCACTCAAACAGCTGGTGGATGCAATGGGCGCCAAATGTCCAAAGGGGCGATAAGTCGGAAAATGGAAGTGAAGGTTTGTGAACGTAATACAAATCCAGTTTAACACTTTGATTTTTACAATATAACATCACGTCTTTAATCCCCGAATCGATAGTCAGAAGAGTGTAGTACACCCCCACGTTTCCCAATTAACGTCTATGTCCCATTGAATAGGTGGGCAGTTAATTGTCGTACTCCGGGCACAGATCCAGAGTCCAGACTCCAAGCCATTATTAGAAATTCCTACTAGAAAATCTTGGAGACACTTAATATTACCTATACCTCTCGATTTGCAGTCAACTTGCAACCACTCGACCAATAAGGCAGTAATTGTTATAGATCAATGAAATTTTTTTCGATGTCATCACTAATTAGGGGATGTTCCTAATTTAAACAATTTGGAGATAATGTTGAATAATTATTTATTAGTGTCATGTGACTAGATTATGTATGTGTATGGTTTTGACGTATTAAACTCGGAGTTCGAAACGGCGATAGGCATAGAAACGCAAAAAAACTTATTTTATTTCCACGGAACAGGACTATATATACACTGGAAACGGACCACGTAATTTAATATTTTATCCGTGAAGTAACAGTAATTAATAAATATTTGTTACAGCAAAGTCGACAGAGAACCCGCAGGAAGAGCCTGCCAAGCGTGGTATTTGCGCGCGCTGTCTGCTTCTTGTGGACGAAAGCAACAAAGTTCAAATTGGAGATCAGAGCTTTCACGTGAACTGTGCTCAATGCTGTGAGTAGAACTTATTTTGTATTTTTGAAACATCCGGTAATGTTCTTGTTAGTAAACGTTTTATTTTGCATGCCTTTATCTGCTATTCTCTGGACATTCATGAATTACAAATCTCTCTATAAATTATTAGATAAAGTCTTACCATGACATTTAGCAATCAAAATAAAGCCATAAATGAAAAAGTCCTAACCAAATATGAACCATAAACCTATGGCCTGGATGGGAAATAGAATATTTTTGTATATAATTCAAGCCACTAACCAGCCATTCTTTTTTCCAGATTTTTGTCGCTCGGTGCCTACCTCGAACGTAAAAATCTACTATGGCCAAGTCTTCTGTGAGGACTGCTTCCACCGTTACGTGCTTAATGCCAATAAGGATAACCCATCCGAGTTCTTTAGGACCTGCTTTGAGTCGTGGCAGAATAACACGAAGTTTGCTGATAATATGAGAGATTTTATGGGGGGCAACAAGGAGTCTGCGCCATTCGTGTTCATGATGCAGGGCCCCCAGCCGCCATTCTGCCGTTGCGGGACAGGGCCTCAGGACTGGTTTCAGGCGAATGAGCCCAGGAAATGTTAGTGTTTTTATAAGTTATTGATCGAAATGCAAAAAATATGTCTATATCACATATATAGCCATTTATGTCCGTTTCATTATTAGATTAATTTATCGCTTTCATAGGCAAAACGCTAAATGAAACTTTGTTTTTGTAAGTGCGTCAGTTAGTTTCCATTCAGTTGGTATAACACTAGAATAGCAAGTGGTCGACCATATGGTCTCTATTTTTAAGACTGCTATGGAAACTGCATTGCACCGGTTAACCATACAATTTATAAATTAACAACTGGATCAGGTGGCCAGCTCGCCACCAATTTTATTTGAATATGCTGTTGCTGGTCCTATATTAAACTCGTTTCGTTATAGGTGCCTAAGAGTTGAAAATAAGAAAATTTTCACAGCTGCAACAGCAACGCCAGCTATGCTTTCGATTGGGGAAGAGTCCGTTGACACCGTGGAGTTGTCTAATGAGAATCGCACTGAGACGTCGGATTTGCCAGAGTCCACTACTATGGACGAATCTACCAATCACGAAACCTCAGACATAGGTGCGGCTGAAAAAATTGAAAAGCTGACAAAATATTTGCACGAAAGAGACGACAGTTCGGAGAAAATCCCGAAAAAATGGAAAAACTTTTTTGAACAAGATGACATGTCAGTTGCGTCTGATATATCGCACTTTGGATGGATGGATCTTCAAGATTCGAAGGTGCAGAAAAGTTGGAAGGGATGTCCTACGTGTTTGTGGCAGTGTGGTCCTATTTTCGTGAGCACCGACTACTTTCAAAAGCAAGTGGCTTGCGGAGATAATTAAAATTAATAAAACGTGATGTTAACGTCTTTCAATTTTATTCACAACCAGAGGTAACCGGTAAACGTTGCCTGAAATTAAAAATTACTATTTTGGTTCAACTTGTGAAAATATTGACTAATTTGCATTTACTTGGGACATTTGTCAGTCTTTTACACTCAAAATTCGTTTGAATTGTTATGAAAATAAGTTTGGTCTTCAATCGCTCTAGTTGTGGTTTTTTTATTCTAACAAATTATGACAACGCCAAAACAGTATCAGATCGACTATGACTTATAAAATGCCACAAATTTTGATAATCATACCTAAATAAAATTTATGAATCAACAGCAATCCTAAGCATTGACTGATACTATGTACCTATTTATGTAGTGGTATGTAACACTAATTTTAGTGACCGTCAGAATTTCCGGTCACTACCCATATTTTACACGATCATTTTATTTAGCTGATCACGCTTCAGTACCGGTGCTTAAATTACTAATGTTCAAGCCATTAAAACTAAAATGGCGATTTATTTGACGCAAGCAATATTGTCTGATATCTTGACGGCAACAACCACAGCCAGTCAAAAATATTGCAACTGTCGACATTGATTACAAATAGGTGTGGTTCACTGAAACTATATCAATAAAGCGATTTAGTAACATGATTTAATGTACAACATCGCTTGAAAATTTTGTTAGTTTGTATGAAGAGTCTTCTAATTGTTCGATTATCCACTGAACAGAGACGTCGATAGTTTTATCGAATACTTACAATACAAATATTTACAATGTACGGAAGAAAAACCCCTTCTATATACCGATCGACGCCCTCAGTGTACTCGCATTACACTGGAAAGTATGTTATTGTTTATATTTTATTATCTATAAAATTTTTTATATTTTGATTGGTCAAAAAAACTTCCATATTATACAGCCACTAGCATTGCGCCTCGCCCTTATTAATATCTGTAAGGAATACTTGCCAATGCCTATGGAAAACAAAACTACTATAATGACGACTTGTAGATATATGAATTAGTTATTAAACTGTTTTTTATTTGTTACTAACATTCAAAATAACCGTGTTCGAATTTATGATTCATATTACACACCTTACATTTCTTCACGTTTTCTAAGAAGCGTGAAATCTGACAACTCTCAGTTGGCCTGAGTAGTCTTCTGTGGTCAAAATACTTTATATTCTGAGACCTACTTTTATTTATTTTTTACTACGCCACTGAAAAATTTGTGGTGTAACAGTCACTAAAACTAATTTCAATCGTTGATTAGACTCAATAATTACTAGTATTTCTTGAAGTTATATGTCATTAAATCACTCCTAAATCATTAAAAATTTAATCATGAATAATACATCACATCAGTAGAATATAATCATGCCAGGCATTATTTTACCATTACAGAACATCAATATTTCCCAACACAACAATTGGTACATCAGACATGTGGTAGTGATTAACTATTTTGCTATTAAATGTCTCCTGAGTGTATTTTACTATTCAATACACAGGAGCTCATGATAAAGGACGTCATATAGTTCTGAAACTAGTCTGGCCATCTCAAAAAGTGTCTGTGAGTCAAGCCAGTACATATATAATAATCAGACCTATCAATAAATTATTTACAGATCATCAACAAATCTTCGGTCAAGTAAATCGGTCCGCTCCCTACGTCTTGCTTGGTACATGAAGCCTATTCTACATGATGCTGTTATCTTGGACCTGCAACGAGGATCTCTTCTAACTGGATTTATATCTGTTGTACGTATACCATATTTTTATTGTTAAATATGTTGTACTTTATAAATTTGATGATTACAAGTTTTAATTCCAATACATTTGGCTTGATCACTTCCAGTGGATATAATGGGTTTTCTCATATCACAGTATAAGATTTATAGTAAACAATTATAGAATGCATATTAAGCAGTCAAACTCTGTAAGGAATAACAGTTTATGGAGATAATAGTAGTCCCCAAAGAGAGCAAATTGTTTATATTCTTTTATTGACAGACTCATATTAAAGATTCTCTGGCTATATTTATACATGTTCTAAAAATGCATGTGACTATCAATGAGCTATGGGTTGTGTGTTTGATTCCCCTACAAAAAAACTATTCAGATTATAAGAACAATTTCTTGTTCCATGGTTGTATGTAAAAATGAAAGTTTACACATTTTTGTGTTCATAATGTAGATATAAATTTGTGTACACATATGTATGTCAGGTTATAATAGCTCAGGTTTTGACTAATTTTAATGAGATGGCTTGTAAATTGGCCTGGCCTGGCTAGCAAGAAAACATGTACAACAGCTGAATGGTCAATCTGTTTAAGATTATACTCACTGTTTTGTTTCAGTTCATAGCTCTCTTCACCTTTGGTCAAAGTGTGTTCGATCTATACTGTCTGGGCATGGCCACACCTGGATCAGTGCATTATGGATACTTTGCTATCAGCTTTCAGTTCGTTTACGTCGGTAGTGCACCAGGTATGACTTATATCCTGGTACATTGTTTCATATCTAAATACTGGCATTTTTACAGTACAAAAATTCTAAATTGTTAAACATTTCTGGTTGTATTAATTTTGTTGCATTCATTTTTCAGTTCGCAATGTTCTAATAGTATTCTCGCTGTTCTCATGGATTGGATCTGTTGCTGTGTTGGTGACAAGCATCCTTCTTATCAGAGCATTGAGAAAGGTGAGTAACTCGTACCTATTTATTAACATATTTATTAATCATTATATACTCAACGAGTCAGTATTGTGGAATAAGTACTTTCTAACATGTTTATGAGTCTGAGACGATTCTGTTAATGGCTTGACTTAACCTACATAGTCTCACTACAAACCTGGTTAAGGAAATAATTTAATCAACACTTTTCACATTCATTGTGCCTTGTTTTACTTATTTCAATATCACAACTTCAGTTTCATTGGCCTCAACATACATCATAGTATACTAGGAATATTTTGTGAAAACAATTTATCTCTTAATTTCAATGCTACAGCACCACTCTAATTTCGTCACTTCATTCATGTTGCTCTTTGTCACTTATTAATTAATTCATATATTTCATTCATACATGCTGCTCCTTATAGTTAGTTCTGACAGGAAAAAATAAGGTATCCATTTATATTTTGAGAATTCTGTGTTGTGTTTCAACTGAATTGGCTTTTTGAAGAGCTTGAGTGATTGATTTTTTCTGTCTGCTTACATTGCCACCACATATTTTTTATGTTTCCTTTGCTTTTTCTATTTAATTTGTAAGACATAAGACTCACTTACTAAAAATGTTCCTCTGAAAACTCCATATGCTAATCAAACATATTTGTTATACATACCTACCTATTCATGTTTTTAATGTTTTTATTCCAATTAGATATTTTTATTCCAATTAGATATTTTTCTTTAATTTGATTCAGTTGTCGTACAGCTGGAGAGTCTATTTTTATGATTTGTACCGTAACATACATACTATTGCTCTAGTACAATGATGTACTCTGGTTCAATAAAAAAATAAGACGAATTTTTTTCAGTTTACATTCCCGTATTATAGAAATGTAAAGTTTAGTCTTCATTTGAGTTTGCCATTATTAACCATGTTTGGAGCAACTCAGCCTCTAAAATGTTAGAATAGCTTTGATTTGATTGAATTTTTAATCTTTAATATCCCATGCACAATATTACTTTACTATTCTAACAAACGTTTCTCCAGGAATACGAGAAGAAATTTATCCCGTGGTTGTACACGTTCGGTGTGTTTATTCTGTTCCGTTTCGTCGCGTTCATCTTTGCCGCGATCGTCAATGACATGATTTTCGCCTACAACATACTCTCCTGTCTCTGCTGGCTGCTATTCTGCATCATCGGCGTCTATGGGTGGCTGCTGGTGTACAGCTTATACCTGGAGCTGGCGGATCTCACAAAACTAGAAGACCTGGCCCATTTGAGGGTGAGTTGTACAGAAATTTCTGGAAAATTTAGTATTTTAGGTGCAGCTTTATTTAACTCTTGCGTGTGTAAGTATCTATGTATATATAAAGTGATGATGCTTTCTAAATTATTATCGAATGTTACATCTGATGCTGCTTGGAAAATATGATAGTAAAGAATCTCTCTGAATGTACCACCAATATGACTTTGGCACAGTTACTCAATACTGATATAGACTTCTATGTATTTCCAATCTTAAAAACTTAAATAGCATTTAATCACTCTGGTTTAATTTAGTAAAGTCAAGTAGAGTTTACTTTCATCACCATAGCTAATAAAGAGTTATAATGATAAGATTACCAAAATATCATACCATTACGAAATATGTTCAGTATAATACTGCAAGCAAAAACTTTGAGCAGATTTGATTTCACTATATTTATATCTTGTGAATTTAAGAACAACTATTCTATGACAAGTGACAACTATACCTACCCTTATGATTTACAGAATGTTTCTGTAAAGTAGATACGCTGTGTTTATTATAACACTTTATCATTTATTTTTTACATGCTCTCAACTTTTACACTGTGTATTTAGTATTGTAATCTAATTCACGAAATATGGTTCCACTTCAACAATGTTGCCTTGTCGATAAATATATGATATCCGTTTCAGATCGGCACAATGGCGTCGCTGAATGCGTCGCTGGCGGGCTCGCGGCCCACCACGCCACACAGCGCGGTGTCCACCATGCCCGCCTCGCAGATATGATCCGAGGCGCCCGCCGCCACTGAGCCACTGTGCCCACCGGAGGCGGCCTTGGAAACACCCGTATAATCAACTCGTAATAATATTTACTACTTATTTCATTATTTTCACCCTGTCTCTGTACACTTATAGACATATGGCCCATGCTGGGCATGCGGGTTGATGATCGCAGAGCTGTCAGCTCCTTTAAAAATGTCTCATATTATATCATAGACATTGAATATATTTTTGGCACATACAGTGCTCGAACTTTATATCTAGATCTGTAAAACTCAATATTATGTACTAATGTATTTTTCTTCACTTTGTCATTAGCATGTTATAATGCACAAATGCTGCCATAATTATTAATGATGTAATTCTTAAAATGTTTTAATCTGGACTAAATTGTTTATCCAGTAACTATAATTATTGCACATGCATTGGGAATAGAAACATTTTTGATACTGAATGTTGAGTCAAATATTTACAATGCAAAAGTAGAAAAATCACATATGAGGTGTTCAAAAGGTTAACTTTCATTATTATCTCTTTGTAAGAGACTGCCAAGTGTTAGTTATCTTTGCATTTTCTATTCTAAGACATGAAAAAAACATTTTTAATTTTTATAATGTAAGCCCATTTAGAATAATGTGTGTTGTTTACTTTATATTTGTGTTAAACATAATCGGCGTGGCCAATTTTCATTTCCAGTCATGTGCATGCTCGCGCCGGAATCTATGTAGGAATCATTTTTACTCAACTCGCCACTGAGAAATACAACACTAAAAGCGTTAGTAAGCTTATTTTTCTCAAATTTCTGCGGACAATTACTCATATAGTGGTCTGTTTGCTCACAACGATAGCAAATTATCGTTTTCCATATTCAACATATTGTTGTTTAGACTGCCATGTTTGCTAGTGTTGCAATTCTGGCTATAACCTTTTTTTTCTGCCAAGCCCGAGTTGCTAGTGCCAGCACAGCAGTGGGCTAGAACTCGTTTCATTTGAATCGATTATATTGAGTAGTTTCGATTTGATCGTATCAGTAGTTATTTTGATTCCAGAATGTTCTACAGCCATAAACATTGGCATAAATCGCTCATGTAGACCGGATAGCAACAATGAACCGACCCATTCATCTTTTATCTCAAAACCAGTTTCATTGAAACATTCAGATGTTTCCACTATTTGTATCACAAAATTCGTCATATATTCACAAAAATCAGATGACGAAGCAAAGTAATCCCCCTCGAAAAACCTCAATCGTCGAACAAAGAACGCAATTTTCTCCACAATTCTTTCGTTGTCTTTGTCTCCTTTATCGCAAAGGTAGTAAATAAGCTTGGTATTCCTTTTAATATAAAACAATTATGTTAATAGGAAAAAGTATTCATGAAAATCATGTTAGCCAACCAACAGCCTTTGGCTTTCAGATATCAAGTTATCGGTTTCAGTAATTATACAAGTGCTTTTATATATACATTTTGTTATGCCTATTTCACACAACGATAGACTAAGACAGTTCTTTAGTCTCTTATTCTTTCATCAAACACATGGTTTTATCAACATAGGATATATGTTGTCTTATTAAACAATTCCTTCTTTACCGTAAATTTTAACAATAATTGTTTGTTTATTGCAAGTGTAGTTTGTAACATTGATAATTTAACTTTTACTTAATAGCATTACATGAATTTTTGAAGCATGTGCCCCTTCCCACCTCACTGCAGTCAGATCCGCCTCCAGTAAATCAAATCAATTATTGTTCCACTGTTGGACTGCCTTTTGTAAAAATATTATAATATTCATGACTTCACTGTAATAATCTTAATACCAGTCTTCTATACTTGGTAGAGGATAGTTTTAACTGGTAAAATGTTTATTATTATTATTACTTGTTCATCACACCAGGTGCCTTAATTAAAGGATAGGCAGAAACCACCAAGTGCCTAATATATATATCTTTCAACTCTTGTTGTGATACTTCGACATTTATATATATTTTTATAATCTAAAGTTATATCCATCATTCTAAAATCCTTAATCCATGTTTATTATATGTTATTCTAAGTTTTTTGTTTGTAAGTTTTAGATTGGGGTTTTGTCGTATAGATCATTTATACCAGATTTTGCATATAATTATTTTAAATGTAATGTAATGTAATGATAAAGAGGTGCACACCATGGACACATGGATAGGTGCACACCCAACACCCCTAGAGTTGGATTCGGAACTCTTAATCACTAGGCTGTCGCTATGTAATTGGGAGCCAGACTTAAAAGCTATATAGGTACATGTATGAAATTATCATTATTAATAGATTATAGAAATTTAGTAAACACTGCTTAAAACGCACAGGTTTTCGTGAGCTAATATTTACTTGTAACACTTAGTAATAAGAATATGATAGTTTTTACATAATATTAAGTATTTTTTATAAAAAACCTTACATCACGCCTGTAATCCTTGAAGGGGTAGGCAGAGGCGTGTACTGCACCCCACGTTTCACCAGTTACGTGTTAGTCCCATGGAATAGG
>DWME01001513.1:0-24435 GCA_018244795.1 Parelbella ahira ahira
GTTTGGATTTGAAAAAAAAACATTATTATTAACAGTTCTGAGGAGGAACGCGCTCGAAAGATCAATAAGGACGAGGGAGGGCTCACGCAGGTATTTAATTTCGGAGCCGCACGGCGCGGCACACGGTACGCGGTACGAATCAAAGTTAATTAATTTCGTTTGTAACACTTAATGGACAGCCGCGATAACTGCACTGGGTATTATCATTCCACATAATCCGTAAGGATAATCATAATTAAATCACTTAATGAGTATTAATGAGATAATGAGTTTTGAACTAATGAATATTGAAGCCCATATTATGGATTTATGCAACCCGTCTGCGATCTACAAACGCTCATAAATATGAATTATTATTTCACTAGCTTGTTGGTGTAGTGGTTAATGAGGTCTTGCGGAGCCGCGAGTTGTAAAATCGATTCCCGCCCCAGACAAATATTTGTGTGACGAACTCGAGTATCTGTTACGCTTCGTCGTACGTTGTTACGTATTTGTACCTACACTTGTATATGCATATGTACGTTTAGAAACTATTGAGTTACATGGTACAGACTGTGTTCAGCCTGAGATCAGACGGGCCCGTGTTCCTTGACCCAAGAAATTATTATTACTCTTAGTACTTCGCCAGCTCTCCTCGATCGTTCTCTACTCTCTTCGCGACATCAAATCACGACGCCACCAAGAAATGTTCAGTACAGATATATATATGTAGTTATGGAAAAAACAATTCTTGTACAATCCCAAACTAATTGTTGAACGATGGGTCAGAAATATAGATAATCTCATATACACTTACGTATCTTCAAATAATATGTTTCCATTATTATAATAACGTCACGCCCAGTCCCGTACGGAATAAGCATAGAGCATCGAGTGCCAAATATCTCCAACCTTACATACTTGGCGTGCTTCTTCCAAATTTGTCTCTATTTTCATACACGAACGTCAGTTCTGAAGATTTTTGACTTCCCCGTCAAATAGTATCTAACTTACTTACCTAGATTCAGTGATGGATTCAGGTTTCCAAAGAGACGCCTAAATTCGTCACGGAAAATTCAAATTTTCGTGTGAAATATACCTACAAAAATCGTTTCGCCAGATGTTGTTCATAAAATTTTATATGAAAGGACCGTGACAGCTTTATTCTTCTGATGTGAAAAATGGCAACAAAAATCGTACATATTAACTAGGTGTACTTTTTTCTATCCGTCATAAATATTCAACGATACAATACATGTACCTACGTGTTAATTTTATTTGAGCGTAGAAATTTGAATTTCATATTTTGTATATGAAACTTGGCTATCAACTACCAGTGCGGAGGGACATTCGCTTTTATGTTACACGAGACTCTGTACACTAATAAATAAAACTCTATTAAAAATACTTTCCGATTGAACGCAACTCATTATTGCATGTTTTCCACGAAACACAGTGTTAATAATGTTTTTTCTATCTCTTTATCTATTTCTATCTCTCTATCTATTTCTATATTTCCATCTATATATTTCTTTGCAACAGTTTGCGTGGTAGTCATGGTATTTCGTAAAAGTATATGGATATATGTAATCATGTTTCTAAATGTATAAAAGAGCATGAAAGAAAAATATAACTTGTATGGCACTCTGGCAAAAGTTATAGCCCAGTGGTTTAGAATTCATTCTCCCGCTCTTTACAAAAAAAATGCGTATAGAAATTAATTATTCTTTGTTATAATGGTGAAAGAAACAATCGTTGGGAAACCTGCACACCTTAGGATACTCCATATTATTGTGTAAACGGTGTAAAGTCTGCCTACCATTACTAGGCCAGGTTTTACCCGTCTCAATCTGATAAGAGAGGTTTCCAGCAGTGGAAAGATAAACGGTTTGTTCATGATGATCACCGTCATGATGATGGCGCTCCTCAAATGATCCATAGAGCTCTCGTCCGAACAAGGCGATTCCTTAACGACTTGAGTAGTAACTCCCTATGTCCTCACCCTAGTGAAGTGTTTAGTCAACTTCTGTGAGTTAAGCTAAGCAACACTATATAATCCTGATAATTCTGCTTTTATTTATACACTTATCAAGCGATGTGAGAAGCGAACGTGAAACATCAGCCTGTATAAACGCAACACCCTGTGTGAACGTAACACTGCTCGTAATGCGTGATACAATGACGCTAATCCGATTCCACGCGACTACTGGCGCACGGCCGTATGTCAGCCATTAGTCTGTATTATTGCGATTTATTTTTGGAAATCAATTGCAACACTGCTATTTGAAGCAATAGACGATATTACAGTCACATATGTGGATATTTCATATGCACCATGAACTACCTCTATTAAAAACAACTGTATAACAAACAGGCAGACGGCCCAGCTAATGGTAAGTGGTGACCGTCGGCGTCGCTTTCGGCATAAATGGGGTTACCTATGTTAGCTTATACTGGTTTAATCGACCATTATTGATCTGACTTTTCATATTTCAAAAACTATATTTTTTTTCTCACAAATATGTGAACAGCAGTATGATTAGGGGGATATGAAAGTATATAATAAAGATTTTCAATATTTCTTTGAATGTACCTACAGTTCTAAACGCGGCCATCGGATCCTAGGTATGGAACAGTATTATCATTATCAAAATTCTTATGGCTCCACTGGTTGATCTCGTCACAGTATGAGAAAACACATATGAGGCTCACTAACTTTAGACGAAAAGGTTTATCTAGCCCCCAAATCTTATACCTCAGCTTAGAAATATGTTTGAATCTATCGTAATGTTAATTCAATCGCTCGCCGCCCCGTACGCCATAGGTTATCACTTATCAGTCTATATTCATGGCGGTCTCTCTTTGCTCATAAATTATTCAATGACGCCGATGCAGCCGCACAATATGGATGCAGGTTCATATTTCACGAACATTGTGTGATATGAGGCGCTACCGAACAATGCTTGCCCCGGAGTTGACATGTGCAATCTTTATCTATAAAAGACGGTCGTCGGCACCATTAAATACACTTTACCTACCCTGGACAAGATTTTCGTTGAAGTATTCAAATAACGTTCCTGCTGAGACAGCGTCAGTATTGTAGTGCGTTGTACAAGCACATGGTGTTTACGACGCAACTTGCCATGGTAAGCAATAACACTAATTCCACAGGGCGCTCGGGCCGGGGCCGGCTATCAGCGATTAGTCTATATTCATGATGTTTTCTCTTTGCTCATAAATAATGCAACGGCGGGCATGCAGCGGCGGGCGATATCGCTGCAGCTCCATATTTCACGACGCTGCGTGACGTAATAGATGCACCGTGGAACAATAGACCCCGTGGGCTGACGGCGGCTCCCCCCAGCCGCTAAATGATAAATCGTCACGGTCACTGTTTTATTAATTCTCTTACCGAAGTCTTGTTTTGGGCATGAGATAAGTACACCCGGCTAATTAAAGTAACGCTTGAATGGTTATTGCAGTTAATTACGATTAAATGAAATTTGATTAATTACAAATAGCCCGATGAGCGTAGAAGAAGCAGGTAAATGTATAGGAATGTCAGACAACATTTGGCACTCCGTACATTCTGTGTACCTCGTAAGGGACCTAGTATAATAACATAATAATAGTAACTCTCAGGTACGAGTTAGGAAGATACCTTAGGACCGTTAAATACATGCCACAAACGAGTAGAAGTTTAACCTTATATCCACTTTATATTGTTGCATAGTGATGAAATGTACTCCAGTCCAGACTTTGGCTAATTTCAAGGATAGTCGATTGATCTAAAATATGCAACAAGAGATTTTTTATCTTTGTCCCACAATCCCTGCACATATTATAGTATGCGGTTAAAACTAATTAACGCTAATTAATCAATATTAATAACGTCGTCTCATTGTTCGCGGATCATATAATTAAATGCCATTAGTCTATGATATAGTTTGTATTTGTATTCATATTGAGCTTGTAACGTAGGGAACCACGCAGGGACTATGAGCATAAAGCTCTCTAGGCGATGCATGTATCCAGCAGTGGACTGAACTGGGCTGATAATAATGACGATGACGAATCAGTAGTAATTGGATGGGATAGACGTAGCATTAAGACACTCTAACAAAGAATCGAAACAACGCATTATGCATTATTAGAACATTTCGTCATATTCAAATTCAAACTTTACATTCAGTTTACAGTTTTCGAAAATAGAAATTTCATCAGATCTTCGCGTGCTATTATTCTTACTCGTAGTTAAGGAATTCTGAAGCAATTACTGTTCATCTTATGAGCGAGTGTTATATTTATTCTCTTATGTTACGAGCTGTAAAATATACACGGCTAGACGTTATATTGCTTTGAATATGTGAATTGTGTTACTGATGACAACACACTCCACTTCCGTCATAGAGAAATAACATAATGAAAGCCGAGCCGAGCCACACACGGCTACATACAGCACGGCTACATGTTCAGCTGAAATTTATTAATTGCGAACATTTGCTCCCGGCTTCAGGCACTCGGGTTAAGGGTTTAAAATTAATACTCTAAGCGAAGTTTTCGTGGATTCGACGAATACGACTATTTACACAAATTTGAACCTACTTGTATTTGAAGACTGAATTTTGTGGAATATAAAGTATTCAAAATGTTTTATGACGAGTTCAAATTATGTACCGCTTCAATTTACGTATATTTTTTGGGTTTACTCGACTATTACAGACTTATTCAGAGTCGTTTTTATGAATTACAAACAAGCATTAATACAACACGTAATTTAATCATGCATAGGTGCCGCGTTGACTGACTGACTGCCTCGTTGGCCTTGTGGTTGCAAGCGCGACTGCCGATCGGAAGGTCCTGTGTTCAAATCCCGGGTCGGGTACTATTGGACTTTTCTAATTTAGAATTTCTAAGAATGACTCGGAGTATGGATCTGTGTCCGATGTATGGCAATAGGGTCACCACCGATTCCATGGGACCTAAAAGTAACTGGTGAAACATGGGAGTGAACTACGCTCCTCTGCCTACCCCTTCGTGGATTACAGGCGTAATGTTACG
The DNA here is from genome assembly GCA_018244795.1 of Parelbella ahira ahira. Classification (NCBI taxonomy): domain Eukaryota; kingdom Metazoa; phylum Arthropoda; class Insecta; order Lepidoptera; family Hesperiidae; genus Parelbella; species Parelbella ahira. Next base: position 5,041 of record DWME01001513.1, read on the forward strand.
TTAGAGATATATACGGTCACGACAGATACTGTTAAATAGTATGGTAACGTACATAATATCCGATATTTTGTCTTACAGATTTTTTTACAGAACAGCTTACGACAAAACCTGGCAGCTGGCACCTGGGGCTCAGCGAACATTCTGCAAAACACGGAAACGCTCGGAACATGTACCGGTAGAGGACGCGCGGGGCCGAGCTCGCATGGGACAAGTTAACTTTATAAACCGTGTGCAAATTAGTGCCAATTCAAGAGTATGTCGCTATGTTCTTACCACATTTGACGTGGATAGGATATTTCGCTACAAAAATTACTCCCAACCCTCAGTTTGACACTCGTCACGCTACGTTACAGTAAAAAAGTTTTCGTACCTCCTTTACACTGAGTTATAAAAAATGTATAAATTTTAATGATTTTCCCAAAGTTAGTGTGTAATGAGTCGGTAGATTCTCCCCCTCGCACCATTCCGTGCGAACGACGTGAAAACTCGACTTGGAAGTTTCCCGAAATCCCAAACTCGCCTATAAATATTGACGGTATAATTTCACGCGAGATTAATGTTGTTAATTTCGATACATTGGCTTCGTTCACCTTATTTTTCGCACTGAAAATTACGCAAGCGAATATTTCGTGAAGTACAGCGCTAAATCAAGTGCTAATAGAGCTGAAGCGATCTAAGACAGGTATTTGAACTGGTCTAGGTGTAATCTGCTTTTGTAATACGCGGAGGAATATCGCGTAGGGAAAATTAGCGCAACGATAACAGGCACACAAATATTTCAAAGAAACATATCTAAGACGTTATGTGTGTTACAAGCGTGAATGATATATGTATGTTGTCCTATACGTGTGTGTGTCAGCGTGCGGCAGAAGCCCGCGCGCAGCGAGAAGGAAAGCTATATAACATTTCATTAGCGGTCAGCTCAGTCGCCTCGGTCACACAAACGATACATTATCATTTTTGCGAGGGCCGAGTGAAAAGGGAGACAGAGTAACACAGAGATTTGGAGGATGCCCACATCAACTATTTGGCGGATACGTGCTCGGGGCTCAGTTTGCTTTTCCTGTTCTGCGTCACATAAAAAGTTAGGGGACAATATACCATACGAACTGAGCAGTCGTATAAAACTCATAAGATCTCGAGCGCTTTCAGATGGTAATGACTGTTGAAACCCTTCTACACATTCAAATAAGTTTATTATTACGCTCTTTCTGGACAAAATATATACATACCTACATATGTGATGACTTGATGGCCAAACAGAATAATAAATTTTATGGATACATTGTGCTAGATTTTAAAATATTTTCCGCCCCGTTGCCCTACATTATTTTACTGCGAAACTCGTTTTATTTACTTGTTACGTCTCATGCAATCCAGTATAACTGTGAGCGCTTTATCGTGATAGTCATTAATATAAATTGTATTTACACCTAAATATATATATTTGGTAAATCGATCAAGCGGATGGCCTGCTGAACGCTTTTAATAAACACAAGTATAGTGGACATGTAACGTTTATATATTCATATTTGCATAATTCTATAAATCACAACTGTATTTTAAATTAAATACAATCTGGTTGTAACGTATTTTTATTTAACTTTGCTCTCACCCTTGCACCTCATAATTGCGAGGGGAAAAACTGCCCAAATTGCTTAGAGTATGAAGTACGACCCTGCTGAAATACGAATCAGCAAGAAATTAGCCGAGATTTATAAATTCGGCGAGTAAGAAGTATTCACACATTTGTATATGTATATGCACATTTGTACGGTTTAAAACATAGACAAAGCGACATGGATTTTCTTTATGCACTCATACATGTAGGTATTTAGGTTACGTAGTGATGGGGCAGCAATAAATATTGTAGTTGAGTCATTAGGGTAAATACGTCATTCACCCCGTCACGAGCGATGTAAAATATGACAATGGTATAGAGAGCAAATGCGAGGAGTCGGTGGTTAGGAACAATATGTTTGCCTGCAGACTCGCTCGGCGGACTGCTGACGTGAAGTAACCCGCTCCGTTAGTCTTTCTACACCAGGTTTAATTCCTCACACCGCCCTCTATACGCAAAGTAGGCTACAAGAGCCTATGTCATGGTGACGAGACGACTGATAAACTTTTTTTTTACCATGTCATAGGCTGGCGTTTGGCCGAAACCCCGCCTAATGGAAAGCACGGATGCGTCCTAAGATAGAGCACGCATGCCTAGAAAAAGCCTATTCACTACATAAATACCTACCTACCTACTACATATATACTCATTGGTTTTAAAGCGAGGAAAACAATACACCGAAGCTCGTATGTGAGGGACCTTATAAGATTTTAAAATGATACTACAAGATAAGTCTTCAATAGTTTATATTTGAGTTAAAGCTTCAAAATAAGCTAATACGTCTATAACATTTCGCGTGCTCATTGTCTACCCCGTGAGCGTGCTGATGAAATATTAATCAAGATAACACTGAAATAAGTAACAATGATGGTAAAGAACTTGTAAAAATTTTTACAGCTTAATAACTACGAACTTGACTTTTAACTAGTTTACAAGGTATGGTTCACAAGAATTATGCTTGTAAATATATTTACATAAGGGGGAAACGGTTCCCGTGTGTTATACAATATGTAAATTTTAATGTAAATGACTTGAACTTTCCGAGTGTAATCAAAGAACATTAAAGCAACATTTAACATTAATAATGCGTTAAATTATGCACATACGTTTTGGATCCTCGCATGTCGAAGATTAACGCCGCCGTCGTCGGAACGGTTCACGACTTAAACAGTTTCTAACGATGAGACCAAAACAATCGCTTCTTATTAATGTACCCTATAGTTCATATGTGATATTCTAATTTATTTTTTTCGTAATAAATGAATAACAATAAATTTTTTACGCGATTTTAGTAAATTAAATGCAATATTTTCATCTGTAAGTGCGAATCGTCAAAATAGTCACAAACCATCACAAAAATCTTCAATAAGGTTTCGCCGAATGAACTTTCAAACATGACCGAACAAGAAAGTCGGTAAAAAATCTTAGAAGTACCTTTACACTTTGGATTTGAACATTACTTACAGCGAAATTACACGACAAAGTTGATTAAGAAGTTATTACGTGAATAAATTTCGGACATAATTTATAAACTTTCGAAGCCGAAGTTACACACGTGTCGAGTTAACAAGGATGGCCCGAACCGCTGCGCGCCGCGCTCGTCACGCGGCTTCGGTAAGTCTCGGCTAGATTTTCAGTAGTTTTGAAAAATAAATAAGTACATCAATGGACTGCAGCTATATAAAGTGACCCGCGTGTGCGTAATCCACATCTGGACCTTAGTAAAAACCAACAAAAAAAAGAGATCTAGCCTACGCCAAATAGCCATCTACCTACCTTATATTTTTCGTTACGCTAGGTATAGTTTTTGTGTGGAATACGTGTCCCGCTGGTCCGTATAAACCATATCCATTTTAGCAGAAGAGCAGCTGCAAAACAAAAGCCCGTGGCGGGTCCGAATCGTATATCTCCAACATTTCCTTGCTCGATATCCATTTTCAGTAGCCTTTATGTCAGGAATAAACACGAGAGTAAACGAATTGTCCAAGTTTCGTTAATCAACCTTTAAGAGACAAAGACATTTCCGAGTGCGGTCTACTGACCCTTTTCAAGGTTCGTCTAATGGCCGCGTTGACGTTTCAGAAAAGGGTCACTAATTTATCCAAACATTGTTATGTAGCCAACTGGCCTTAATTATAGTTTAACTTACTCGCTTTCATACTAGTTTGTGTGCTATCGAGTTCTGATGTAATTAGTCGAGGCGTCACTGTTGCTCATTAAACGCTGATACAGTACACGTAATAATGACGTGTTTGACTAAATCATAGATGTACATACACAGAATCAATAGACCCAAAAATCGATGTAGCAGGCTTAGTTTAAAACGATGCGATGTTGAACTTCTCTAATAACTTACATCACACAGACCGCTCGTAAATTATCTGTATCCAATGACTTCCAGTTGTTATATTTACGTAATTAGTCTCCCTGATGGATGCGCAGCTAATAATCTTTCATCCAAGTAAAAATAGAACATAGGTCATGCGACCTGTGCTGAATTACGAGTACCTATCTACGCTTTGTTTCAACGAGTTAGTTTTCGTGGACATTGATGTATAATACTAAAACCTTTTCAATTATGAATTCAAGTCATAATTTTGTCGTTTTTCAATGCTTAAGATCCCAATTCATTTATCGTTTGAAATATTTCGAAACACTCCAAAAAGACTCAACGAATTTCTGAAATGTTAAACATCAAACACAATTTTAGTAAACAATGTTCCGCTGGAATCTTGCCATAATTATAGTTTAACCTAGTCGCCAGCTGTTGAGCAGCGTTTAGACTGCATTAGTTCGGTAATCGGTTTGGCTTGTCACTGTGGTGGGTAGTGCGATTTCTAGATTAAGATTCGTTAAAAATCTCTGGATTATGTCGTTACTTTTTCTCCTAAAAAATTGCAATGTATTTTTCTGTTTTGCTCTAATTTATTATACATGTAAGTATAAATAAGGTAAGTAATTACGTTTTTTGACTCGTTTTGTTGTTCCACTGCTAGACAGGCATCTCCTCTCAGAATGAGAAGATTAAGGCCGTAGTCTGCCACGCTGGTCAAATGCGGGTTGGCAAACTTCATACGTCTTAAAGAATGTTTTTTATAAACTCTTAAGTCGTGCAAGTTTCTTCACGATGTTTTCCTTCACCGTTACATACAATATCAAAAAAAGGAAGGTCGATAGTCGTAAAAGAAGGGTATGATGAACAAGGAACATTACCTATATGACATCGACGGGTAATACTTTTTATTTATGACTACTGGACAAAAATGTCAGCCTACTCCGAAATAAACATGAAGTAAACTCTACTACATTGAAAAGTCATCAATCCGTTCGTCGCTTTTAAATATCATAAGAGGCCTCCCACAATCTTTGACAATTGTTACCTGACGAACATCTGCTTTATGTAATATCGCAAACAAAGAAATTCCTGTGCAAATATAAGTTGGAAAGGTTTAAAAAGGGACGACATCGTTTTACCTTACTGACCTGTTGCAACCTGCAACCATACCGGGGCTCCAATCACCTCACTTATGTATATGTACATGTACTCGTACATAGAAGAGTAGCGAATTTTGTTACCACCATCATGACCGGACTGTACAAAAAAAACCTTTGAGCTGGACATGGCGCTGGCAAAGCCAAACCTGAATCTGTTCATAAACAGCTGTTACTGCTGCCAGCGATATATTAAAGAAATGGCTAAATAATTTACTAACATAAATTCTGCTGTCGACTTGCAGAAATTTAGTTGTAATAATTCATCGCAGCTGTGTGCCGGCGGCCAGCAGTTTTACCACACTTTAATTAGAGCAATTGATTGAACATAAAGTTACGAAATTTTTGATCTCATGTTATACAGGATAACCGATCCCGCGGAACCATATTCCGTTTTTTCACAACAAGTTTTAACATATCTTCGTCTACTAATTTTTAATGTAGTATATAATTCGAGTTACGCTGTCAAATATTAAATCGAAATGGTAATTCCGAAACATTGAAGATTCTGCAAAACTAATTATCTCAATTCAGTGTCAGTTAATGGATTTATCGTAACGCAATGTCTCTTTGCATAGCGATGAAGTTAGTTGCGAGCTGCTACAGACCGCTTATTATTCGAAAATAGATTGAAACAGTTGCGGACCCTTCATCAAGAGAAATCGATTTTTGTCAGTAAATTTCAGAAAGAGGAGAAAGATATTAATTGGCAAAATATAGTTATTATACATACAATTTTAATAAATATTCTTTACATGCATTACGTCATTTTTATAGTTTTGCACATAACACAAATATAAAAGAAAAATAAGTGGATGTGACGGAAAATAAGGATTGGTTCCCAACAAAGTATATTTGCTTTATACATTTTATGGTAGCTTACTTCTACGAAACAAAGAAGAGTCGAATACTGACAAGTCATAAAATCGATTATGGAATCGATTCACATAAATCAAGATATGAACACAGTGGGCTTATAATAGCGAAACCTTATTCTAAATGACGTAAACGCTAGTTAGTGTTTAGGTACGTTTATATACCCAGATAGTGAAAAAACGCACGCTATTCACAGGAACTGTAATGCTTGTTTTATTTAATGTTGGTTAATCTGTTATAATGCATGAAGCCTGAAGCACTAACTAGAAATTTAAGCGATACAAGAGGGGCACTATATAAGCGGCAATCGCAGATTCTTTATCGTTCGATTTATAATACGTTTGCGATTTCAGAGCTCCATTTACATTTCATTCCAGATAATGTCCCCACAGACACACATCTCGTCTCCGTAGAACGGTTTCTTTAAGCCTTTCATTATTCTGTGTTCTCGATTTACTTACATATTAATGCTAACCAAGTCATGTGTTGTTAGACGATAACATTATATAAAATTGTGATAGGTGTAAATCTATTTAAATAGGACGGACACACACTTTGTACTTTTTGTCTTTATTTGCGATCTGGCGACACAGGCGCAGATGCATTGTAATAACATTAAGAGCGATAGAGTGCCTGATACTATGCTTCGATTTTATTGTAAGTTGCTTCTAATGTAAAAAGTCTCAAGTTAAATCTATGCGAACTCATATCAACTACAGAGAATTATATTGTGTATAATAAATAATTTAAACGAAATAAGAACATAAAAAGTTCCGTGGACAAACACAGCAAAAGTTACAAACACTCATGTTTACTGTTAGAAACTTACAACGTTATCGTAACACATATTTTATATCCGAAAGAAATGTTTGCGTTTGTTTTATTTAACCGACGATAAAAGTTAACAAAGTCTTTATCTTCAACAGCTTTTTTGTGAAAATATATTCATATCAGCAAAAAAACTTTTCATACAATACGTCGAAACATCGAGAAATATTGCTCCATCTTTTCCGAGGAACGAGTGAGCTTTACCGGGGAATGATTACCAAAAGGCCAAAAAATATTAAAATTCCATCAGATGTACGATATCTGCAACAAGCCGATGCTAATTAAGTGTTATGTATCAAAGTTGGTGATTCAATCTGATGTATAATATGGCTTCTAACTCGTTACTAATACAGCAGGTATTCCATGTGGAAGGTTTTGGGGAACGAAAATTTATACAAATATGTAGGAAATAATACAAAGTGTGTAATTTACCCGCCATATTGTTACCCAGGCTATCTTTGAGCCTAATTTAGACGACCTTTTGTGGAGGCGTTCTAAGATATTTCTTACTAAATAAAAGCATAGTGACATACAAATAAGTCGTCAGTCTTAATAAAGCTACTCTCGCTAACCTTTGTTCCGCTAAAACTGATAATTTCGTATCTATGTTTGTTTGGATATTAAAATCCATAATCTTGAATGATCTTTAATCAACAAATGCCATGGACACCAATGTCTTATAGCAAAATAAAATAGTTGGGGTAACTTAATAAAATTCCAAAATAATTGTCTTATCCAAAAATGTTGTTCTAATGAGTTAATGGTATTGGTTGATAAAGGTAGGGACGTTTCATGGACACACACTTCTGCGATTATCGAATGCTATTACTAAACTCTCAAAGAGTCAAAGTTTTGAACCATCACAGAATATTACTTACAAGCTGGAGACACAAATACGGCTCGCCGCGCGGCCGCGCGCGGTGCGGCACGTCGATAAGGAGCGACAACTGTAATAATACGCAACTGGTCCCTCAACTCCCATTCCGTTCGAATGATAAAACGTGAATACTAAGTATATCACGCAATTGGTGTTTGTTTGTTACTCAGCACGATCTCGATGGAAATTACATGAATATTTTAAGGTTTACGGCACCGACGATATCTAACAAGTGATTCGTATTCATCAGCAACCTTCAATAAACGGTTTATTATTTAAAAAATGTTAATCAAGTACGACAATGTTTAATAGTTTTCATTCTTTCACACAATATCGAAACATAATAATTTTATAAAAATATCATGTTTTTATACCTATTCGTAGCCATATGAGTGGAAGATTAAAAATTTTAACAACATTTCTCTGTAACAGTACTCTCTTACTAGTCCTATTCATAGTACGATTATAGGTATGCCAAATATTCATAATAGCATATTTGGTAAGAACATGATCGGTTTTGTTAGATATGCACACATGGGACAAGTTAAATGCAGGCCGGTTAATAGCGTTTAAACTTGCAAGTGAACTCAATACATCAGTAGCTCGCTATTACGTCATCATAGCGAGGTTCCTAGTTGATTTTTGCGAGTTAAGTCGGGTAGAATGCATACTGTGGTGGACCCAGCCATGCACGTAGACCTCATAATATATTCGTACAGCATACGCAAGAACATCTTTGTATATCATCATATCTATCCGTCAATTTTAACGCAAATAACGGTAATTCCTAAGTGGCTGTGAGGAAACACAAAGCCCCATAATGAGCTTTATCTACCGACCGCGCTGCGAACGGACCTCTGCAGAGGCATTATCTTCAATCGGATGCAAATGGAACTACCAGATTGAATATGTTTTGAAAATTGAATTACGAAATGTTTTGTCATTCGTTGATAATTATTATAATTCGCTTTTTATGTTTGTTTTCACAAACCTCAAGTTTCAAGGTTTGATTTCTTGCCGCTGGTTAATTAACAAGTACATATGATTGCAACAAGACTTATCTTATACATACATACTAGACAAATGGCCTGATTGCTATGTGAACCTCAAAATATAATAATCTCTACCTATTTTTGTGTAAGAAGTATCAAACGATCAGGCAGGCTATAAAGCAATTTAAAACGGAGAAGCAAATCTAATATTACAGTAGACTGAGGTGTTCCTACAGATCAGCGATAGACGACGCTAAGGTTAAGTTTGACTATTTTATCACTCGTCAAAAGGTATGAGTACCAAGATTTTTTTAATAGGTGAAACTATAATTCGAAATTGTAAAAAAAAGTATCCTCTTGGTTCCTTTCATCATAGCCTCTATGTGGCATGACTGCCTCGTTGGTCAATTGGTTAGGACATTCCTTTTAATAAATTATTTATTTAATATTCAATATATTGTTACCAATATTAGTGCCTCGTTGGTCGAGCGGTTGCAAGCGCGATTGCCGATCAGGAGGTCCTGAATTCAAATCCCGGGTCGGATGCTATTGGATTTTTCTAATATGCAATTTCCAGTAGTGGCTTGGAGTCTGGATTTGTGCCCGGTGTATAGCAATAGACTCACCACCTATACCATGGGACTTAAACATAACTGGTAAAACGTAGGAGTATACTACTCTCCTCTGCCTACCCCTTCGAGGACTAAAGGCGTGATGTTATATTTTCTTGGGTCATTTGTTACCGATATATATACAAAGACATAATCAATATATCCTTTCGTAACCGTGCTATAGATATTTTTTACATATGTACATATACCCTTACAGCTACTTACAACATGAGTGAGAAGGCAATACAAAGTCAGCGGCTAACCTTTTTCTGTTCCCATTATTGTCTGTTCCAGCGCTGTTCAATAACGTTAAACAGAATCCACTTAGAGCCCGATAGTGGAAAACAGAAACGCAATAAAAATACTTAAACCGATCTGAGAACTCTCGAGCACCGCTTTGAAGTCAGCTCGGAAGATTAGAATTAAAGAGTCGATAAAAATATTTTATATGGCCCTGTTTGTGAAACCTTAGAAACTTGCCTTTCAAGTTTAATGTACAGTGTGTGGAACTTGGAACAGGTAAGTAGGTACTCGTTCATATAGGGGTCGAAGTTCAAAGTCCTCCGAGCGATACGGAGTTCCCAGGACGTATTTATTATCATATCATAGCCGAAACGTGTGAGTAGTGAAGTTAGGAGATGGAGCGGGGGTTAAATAAAAAGGAAATAAAACTACTGGCCCTCTCAGCCGAGGTCACAGACCGATCAGTGTGACAGGTAAGCTGATGCGTATTCTAGAAATACTTGGAAGGCATATGACTCCTCAATAATATAATAAAATACTGTATATACCTAGAAATACGCATAAATTACTTGTGAATAGCTGCTGCTCCTGACTTTTGAAAATACAATTACCTGTTTAAATTGTTAAACCTAAAAATGTATTCTTTGAATTCGTAGCTAAACACTACGACTATTGTACACGTTAATATAAATACGAAAAGATAATACTTCATGGGGTAACGTTAGTAGCACCCAAAATAACCTACACTTCATCGTAAAAAAGTTTACGTAAACTAGAAATTCCAGGAATTGGGAGTATTTGACGGTGGAGAAAGTAAACAACGAGCGACGGGTGCGAACTACACGGCTAAACAATTTCACTGGTTTTAATTTCCCCGGTGCTCATTAGCGTAAATTACCCGGCAAGCACATATTTCAAGTTGGCACAACTTTTAAGCAGGAGATGTTTGTCGCATTCTCGTCAGATTACTTCGCTTGTAAGGATGTAAGGATGATGACGAGCTAGAGTGTCATCAATTGTAAATTGTAAAAACAAAGCGAAGGCACGGAGGCGACAAAATCGTCGGCCGGCGAATACGTTAAACGATGAACGCGCTCAAACGACAAGCTCATCACTCACCTACACGCGCGTATTATGTACTCAAGTACTATTTAAGCGCTCATTTTATTGTCGTACTCATGAGTTCCTTATTATTATTTTATTATCACATCAGATTCTTCGATAAAATTTATTAGAAGACTTATAAAAAATGTTTTCAAAAAAATATATTTAATGATATTAAAGCTCCCTTATTTTATATATACATAATTTTCAAGAAATAATGATAAACGCGCAAACTATAGCAATGCTAGTACAATTAAAAGATAACAAAACATGCAAAATATTGCGATTATTTGACCAAGTAAACGCTACAGAACTAAAGATGCATGTTTAGACGGTTTCAGAAATAATTTTCCGGCACCTATATCATTACATGTGAAGTACAGTACGTAAGGGCGCGAGGGCGTCACATAAACAACAATAATGAAGGGCGCTCGCATCACGCTTCAAAGTAAATTGAATCGAGGTGCCAATAGGAGGAAGTCCCTCATTTCCTTGCATTTGTTGTCGACTCGCTTTGGGCATTAAATTTTCTCCTACGTCCCAAGTCACCGTATCCGGGTGCGATGTCCGGCGCTACATTCCACTGTACTCAACTTAAATTACTCCCCGACGCCGTTCTATCGACCTTCGAGGTACTCAATTGGACGATCATTTCCATTTGCGTATTACGTATTATGTACAGGAAACAGCGTAAGAAAAATCTATGACAACATTACCAATACATCTATAAATCACATATGTACGTGAAGCTTGATCGATATGTAGTCAATTATTTTCATTTAAATTATAGTGGGTACTCGATGTTTATGAACAAAATTCATAATACATATATATCGTATCGAAGACTTCCTCGTTGGACGTGCGGTAGCAAGCGTAACTGCTGATCCTGGGGTACGGTTATCTATTTGCGGTGTCCACTCGTGAACTCATCTTCCCAACGGTCGTCGGTTCTGCGACACACGTGACCAGCCCACTACCACTTCAACGTGCTACTCCTTTAAGCTATGGCATCAAGCCCAGTAAAACTTAAATTTATGCTATCTGCAGCGATTAGCCCACTTTGTCCCGACACGTATATAGTCCTAGAACAACCCGACCTAGCTTACAGTCTCGATAGCGTTTACAGGGCTTATAATGTCCTTAAATAAAGTTAATAGCTCCCTGGAAGTTTTTCGTTGTACCCCTAGGGCCATTACGCAGTGTTACGATACGATTTATACCACGTTTATAGACTTAAGGGCGCGCGAGGATTGCGCCTTACCACGCTTGTGGGTCAACGCGAGCTATGGAGGATCGATTTACAGTTGCCCGTGGAAACCTTCCTAAATCATTACAAGGGACGGCAGCGAAGATTACTAATATTGATGAAAGCCAAACACGAGGGCATTAATCTACTAAGTATTGACTTGTTGGTGGTAACTTCTTATATGAAAATTTTATGATTCCTTTACGTTTGAAATTCACTGGAAGTTTATGAAACAAATAAAAATCAAGCTTTTTGTTATCTAATTTATGTTAATAAATTGTTGATTTCTTCAATTGACCATTGACCCAGGTCAAAATTATTATATTACACTAAACTATTTTAAAGGGGTTCTGTGTTATTTGAACTCAAAAAATCAAGCAGTTGGAATTACGTGATATTGTTCAACAATGGTGACATCACGCCCATCACTTCAACAACTTCAATAGGTGAAGCAAGTTACATAAGATCAGATGGGCGGTAGACAGCTTGTCTTAACTTTGTCTGTATTGGGTAATTATCATTTAAAATTAACTTCATCTTGCAAACCGAAGCAATTAATCTAAATATTATTACACTCATAATAGAGTTCTGAGAATTGTATCAACAGTGGATTATTAAATACAATTATATGTTCTGTCTTAACTTCAATACTAAATATTTGATGAAATAAAACTAGTGTACTTCAGTTTTGATGTTTTCAGTGGAAACACATACACATACGTGTGTTTAGAAATATCATAACATTCGTGCAACATTCGACTCACGCAGATGTGACACGTCCTGACTCGTGACAAATATCCTGCCACATATGAGGAGCACGTGCAAACTTCTTTTCGTTTGTTCTGTATTAAACATAGCACGAAATGCTCTTAAAGAATTACCTCGATCTAGCGATTGTTGCTATACAAAAAAAATAAACACATGAGCAAACCAACAACAGTAAGAGCAAAATAATTAGAATAGGTGGAATAACAAAAACTTATATTGTGTTTTATTAAGGGTTAAATTCTTAATCGCTGCTTAAAATAAAGATAAGAGACAAACCCTGGAATAAATTGACTATAAACGGACGTCCGTTCGGATTTACTATAGGATTTTCTACCCGGTTAAGTTTCGAAATAAAGGAACTCGACTTCAACAAGTCACCCGATTAGTGCAGCAATCGAGATCGAGCATGAAACATTGTACTCGGCAGGGGACCGGGATCGCACACTCAATGAAAACACATAGGAGTTGCAAAGCCCATAAAATTGTCTAACACTAAAGTTTCACATACATAAATTTAATTAGAAAATCCTGAATATTATATGACCAAATATTATTTCAGCCATTCAAAATTTTCTCTTGGGAAAATTGATAAAAAAACAGCCATAATTTATATGAAACATTTATCAAGAGCGAATATTTGCAAAGGAAAATTAGCTACTTGCCAAATCACGTATTTACATTCTAATTTGTGGCGCGAACATCAATCCACGTCAAACTACATGGGCCGACGTCAAAAGTTGGGAGCTCGTACAAAATCGCGTAATGAAATCGTACGGAAACTCAGTCGTCACTTTTTATTCAAACTCACAACGAAAATTGGCGTCCGCTAAAAGCCTTTGTCAAGTATTGCCTCCAATTTTTTCGCGAGAGTTTTCTCTACAAGTGATTTGGACTTACATTTTTGAAGACTTGCTGCTTCTTCTGTTCTAGTGCTGTTAGCGTAGTTTATTAACTGGGAGTTGTTTAAATTTCGGAACAAATTGGCAAAGTAAACTTCGATTGTAATTAGTTGAGCTTAGTAATAAATAATGCGAACCGACTTTATCTTTTAGTTAGCGCGGCAGTTTTTTAATAGTAAGCCTTTAGGTATTTAAGATATTCATCAACTAAAATTAGTCTCGTTTCAGCTAAAAAGTTTGGTATTATTAAACCTAAAATATGACCACATCATCTCATTTAAACCGATGAAACTTAAACAGAGATAAACCGATGCCAACACTTTATAGTTGAATTTATATTGGAGCTAATGACGTAAAGTTCAAAAAGGAGGAAGCTTACTGTAAAGTGGAGTAACTAACGACTGGACGATGTAGTGCTCGTTCTGATCGGATAATCGTTCCAAATTCAAATTAGCCCACATGTGTGCATCATGATGTTTATTGAAGATATAATTAAAGTTAATAAAATTATTATATTTTAATGTATCTTAACTTTATGTATATTATTCTTCTATATGCGTTTGTCAAGTCGAGAACTGGGTGCGATGGCGTTCATTGGGGGAGGCCTATGTCCAGTAGTGGACTGTGATAGGCTGATGACTACGCATTTGTCACCAAATTACTCTTAAACAACTGGATCAGCTTAAGATTTTAAAAAAGTTCATGGTTATTTGATGTTTGCTAGAAAAAAATCAAATAGACTATTGTTGAAGCTTGATGTTGTATCGTTAAAGCTTGATATGTTGTCAATCATTTTCATTTTTAGTATTTGATGTCTATGAAAATAGTTCATAATATTATATACATATTGTATCGTAGACTCCCTCGTTGGGTTGGAAGCGCGACTGCCGATCGCGATGTCGTGGGTTCAATCCCAGGTCGGGTACTATTTGATTTTTCCAATTTAGAATATCTAGTAGCAACTCGAATTTTCGGTCTGTGCCCGGTGTATGGAAACAGGCTTATCACCTGTTCCATAGAACTTCAACGTGCTATTGAAAAGTGGGAGTGTACTACACTCCTCTGCCTACCCTTTCGGGGATTACAGGCGTGGTTTTACGTTTTTGTTGTTGAACAGGTTGCAACCGGTAAGCCAGTTTGAGTGTATCAACATGTGACAGACCCGTTAGTTGCTATATATAATTACATGATATGCTTGATTTTACTGTTACTAAAATAACGTAATATAATATGGTCTTTATGTATCCGGTGTGCACCTTCTATAAGTGTAAGGTGACTCAGGGGGGCCATTACACGGTTTTTGTATATAACACGAATTAAAGACAGACGTTCTCCGTGGCCCTCGGTGATCGTTTTGTGCTGGTATGATATAAGCCTCTTTCTTCTCTCTAACATTATTATGAATATTGAAATAATCAAAATATGCATTCATATTATATATACAAGGCTATTCAGTTACAGGCATTGAAGAAAATCGTATAGAAAATAATCTCACCTATTTTTACCAAATAGCTCTAATACCGATGGGGGAAATACTAATTCAAGAAACCTACGAGGCTGTGTACAGAGGGGGACGACTATGAAAGAAGCACATCAGCTCTATAACAATACAGATGCTTGGCGCTCGGTGTTTCTTTACCTTATTTAATAAAAAACCTGGCGTGACGATATAATAATAACCATAGTAAAAATGTCACTCGAGTGAACCAGCCGCCACTCTAAGTGCCTATTAGTATGTTAGCAATATAATTCCTCCGCTGGGTATTATTTGTTGGCAACGTTCGCTACTGAAACACCTCGAGTCGTCGCAGCTCCGGCACATGACGAGATCTATTTCGGCCGCACCACTCACTTATACCGCCGATACACCAGTATTATATAATTCAACGTGGTACATTTGTTCGCGCGCCGGGCTTATGTTATGAATAATGTTATTTACGCTCTACCTATCTTTCGTCGTTTTATCATCATATATATAGGTATATTTATTACATCGTGATCGCATCATCACTTTTTATGATGAATAAATCCGTACAAATTCATCTAATACCCGGTTACTGTATCTTATTACAGTGATACTACAAATGTACAACAGTCAAAGGTAGCCAAAAAAAATATTGGAAATAAATCTGCTTAATGATTAATATTATAATATTGCATTTTATAAGAAAAGCTTTCTAATTGACGTAATCCATAGTTTTGACAATCTAGACAGTCATTAGGCAGACCTGTATTGAGTTTGACCACAAAAAGTTCATATAACTTTATGGAATATTATTAGACAGAAAACAACGAAAACGTTCTAGAAAACATGTCAACCAGAATCGAATTGAATCTAATTTTTTTACTTATTTCAGCACTGAACTACGATGTTTATCCTAATAGTAACTATTTTAAATTAACATTTAAGTCAATATTTTACTGTGTAATCTTTATAAATAATTCTCTGCAATCCATTATAAATTCTAACACTGGAATTGAATTACGAGTATGATCGAACCGTTGGAGATTTAATGCATGTATTCTAAACAATTATAAAACAGATTTGGAGAAATCCGTATTAACGTCGGCTATCAGTACCGGCAACCGGATCGGACAGTTGAATGAAGCAAGACAACGTTTACGATTTGCCACTCGCAACGTCATTGCTGCGAGAACCTCAACTACATATTATATTACTAACGCTCGAACATGCTCTAACTTCTTTCATTACACCCCGGCTTTAGTTCAGCGAATCGTTATTAAGCGTTACCTTTATTAGCGAGTTAAAATCCTCTGTATAATGTGAGAGCCGCTTTATTCTAATCTCTACGTTCCGGCTAGGCGATACGTTTTCATTTTGATGCGCACCTAGCACTGTGCGCTAACGTTTCGTTGCAAGTGAGACTTCCTGATTTCCACATTACCTCGATTATTTACCACAATCAGTGACTATTGTAAGCTAAAATTTGACATCAATGATTTGTTTTGTTCTGGAACGATAAAAAATTACGAAAATAGTACTGTGTTGAGCTAAATTTTATCAAACTTTAGGAAAATCTAAAATAATAATTTATTTACGAGCCATTTCAGTTATTCGGCAGCTATGACCAGCCCACAGCTTGCTAATCCTTTGAGTCATGTCTATTGTGTACGTCATTTGTCTAATAGTTAACAAGAATCAATAACCTGTAATGACGGCTATTAAGCATACAATTATATGAGCTATATTTGTTTGTGTCCTGGCTCAAAACATGTGTACATGGTAACACTGGTAGCTAATAGAAGTGAGCGCCATTAGCCGACGACGTGGTTCTGTTGGACGGCCAGCGCCTCCTTGCGCGCAGGTAAAAGCGTGGTCAGAGGAGATAATTCAATTTTAATGCCACGCCCCAAATTGATATATCTATGAGACGTTCTCCCTTGCCGTTAATTAATATTAAAAGATAATGTAACAACAGAAATGAGTCGATTCAATTACATTCATTTATTGCGAACAGTAGGTATTTATTGGTTCCACAGAACAATCTTAACTGTATGTCCTACACTTTCAGCATGCTTGCTAAGCACAAGTTCTGACCCAATAGCATATTAAGCAAAATGTGAGTGTAACATTATTTCATATGTGCTCCCTAGGCCTATATAATTTTTATTTATTTAATACACATTACGATGTAGCGCAAATAGGACACCAACTAGTGGCATTAAACGCTCTGTATGAAAATGACACTTGTTCTCAACAATAAAGAATTCGGAGACGATTTTAGTTTTTTCAAAGTTAGCAGTGTGTTTTTTGCGGTGACAATATGATTCGCCGTTTTCCGTATTACGCACTCCCCAACAAGAATAATAACACAAGTGATACAGCCATTCTAGTACGATATGACATTTTTCTTTATGCCAAGGAATTCTCGCTTTAGCTACTTTGTTTATCAAATTTACGCAGATAAGAAAAGTGGATCCTTTTGGAATAACGCTGTAAGTATTGTAAACAAATTCTACTGACATTACTGAAAAATGTACCATTATTTATCTGGAAGAATAAGACACGGACTTACTAATTTAAGTAATGCGAGAAATTCCTAGTAGAGTTATGTCGGGCCGCCGTAGAAATGAATCAATTAATATATTTATATTCCAATAGCTAATTGAGTTTTGCGCGGAGAAATTTTTAAGATGTAATTGTGTTAAGCGTTGATTTGTTGATTGGCTACTGCTGTGATTACTATTTAAAAGAAGAGATTCGGTACCAAAATTGTTTAGCAATTTTTCATTTGGGTAAATAGAAATATATCTCATTGTAAATGCATATTACATTGAGAAGGTATCAACCCCTACCGCGTTGATGACGTAAGCGTAATGTAACAACTGCAAAGTGGTTTGATATGAAATATGAACTTGTAAAGTATTGACTGACTGGTTGGTCGAATTCGTTGAAAGCGCGACTACCAATCGGGAGGTCCTGAGTTCAAATCCCGGGTTGGGTACTATTAGACTTTTCTAATTTAAAATTTATAGTAGTGACTCGGAGTCTAGATCTGTGCCCGGTGTATGGCGATAGGCTCACCACCTATTCCATGGGACGTAAACGTATTTGGTGAAAACGTGGGAGTGTACTACACTCCTCTGCCTACCCTTTCGGGAATTACAGGCGTGATGTTACGTTTACTTGTAAAGTTTTAAGAAGAAAGCGAGCAGCGCGTCACTCGACACTATTTTCTGAGCAAGCTACCATCCACAGTAACAGGTGTTCGGTCTTAAAGTTCCACGTCGTACCGCGTATCTTCGCTACAAAAAAGGGAAGCATTTCGCATCGCATATACTTTTTTCAGATTTTAAGATAAACTCTCGTAATAGTAAAGATAAGTGTTACAGATTGAAAGAATTATTTCTAAACAATATTTAGATATGTGAAAAATTCCGTGGATATTCATGCAGTCTTTTCTATGCTTACATCAAAATGAAATTTAAATCAATAAAAACACTACTCTCATTGTCACCACATTTGTCTCAGCCCATTGCTGGACATGGTCCATAAAGAGGTTTTCAGCAATCATCACTTCTCGGGGAGTGCGGGTTGGAGATCGCAAAAAAACACTTCGACATCACAAACTATTGTTGTCGTGTAAACACATATGTAGGGTAATCAGCGTGCGTACTAATGCTACAAATCGTTTCCAAAGCTTTGTGGCAAAAAGGCACTAAGCCATGAAGCTCGCCAACTAATTGCGCTCAGTGGAGCGCTTTGTGCGCGGCCGGGAGCGGCTGCGGACTGCAAATACAGTGGAATCAATCGACGTACAATAACCCGCCAGCTTTTGCACTCGATCGCAATCAGAGTTCACTAGTTCGCGATTGTTTGTCTAAGGTCCACTGTTACTTTAGGAAGCAATTAACGATTATGTGATATAATTTGCGATGTGCTCATGGTGTACAACAGCTTAGACTATAAGTCATCGCTGGGCATCACAAAAGTGCCAGTCTAATGACTTTACTTGACATGAATCGAATGCCTCTTATTACGAGAACCTAAGCTGCAAATTTGTACCGTTTAATTAATCAAAAAAATATGTTTAGTTTTAAAGTAAAATATTATTGACTGTAATTTTGCATCCTAAGGTTGTCCATAATTTTCTCTAAGTCATGAAAAGTCTGCCAGCCCATTCTTAGTTAATAGTAGATTATAACATTAAACACTTTTATTTGGCGGCATTTTAACGAACCCGGTTATTACCGAAGATCGGGACTTACAACCGGTTCGTTTACAGTAATTTAACAATTACGACCAGCTAAATAGCATACCTGGGGTGAAGCATTCCATCTTCTCAGATTCAAGATATAAGGGCTCTAAATGTTTCC
>DWME01001514.1:0-24435 GCA_018244795.1 Parelbella ahira ahira
GACAGCACCATCGGCTCCGGGACGTTGCTGGAATAGAATGGAACGTTCTAGAACGTGTTCATGACTTTTTACTTTTTTTTTCTTGCGTGTTACAAATTTTTTGTCTGCACAATTACCGTGGATGAGAACTGTAGAAATTGTTACCTTTGTGGTTGGAAGTAAAGACGATTCTGCTTAAAAAAAGTGTTAAGTAATGGAATCATAGGGGGTGATGTGATGAGCTATGTGATAAATATCCAAAAATCCTGACCTCTGCAACTCCTTAACCCAACCCTTAATGGAAGAGAAGCTGGCAGCGCTGGTGATGTCGAAGACGAGGAGCGCCGCGTTGGCGTTCCTGTAGTACATGGGTGCCATGGACCTGAAGCGCTCCTGGCCGGCTGTGTCCCACACCTGGAATAGAGTGCAACTAAGAATTTGAATAATAATAACTTCGGGCATAGGTTATATAGGTAATAGGCGCTCTATGCCCGGTAAACTACAATTGCATCAATGTACACTTATTATTACATGATCACGTCATCATTACGAGGTAGGCAGAGAGCCCTAAATATCCCTAATCTTAAAGCCGTGCTAAATAAATATACCAGAGTATCATTAATGAATTGCTGTTATGACATAAACAAAACGTATGACACACGAACATTCCCGTGTGGAATTCGAATTCAGTGTACCGGTAATCAGTAGCAGTGGGTCTGCTGTTTGCTCTGACCGGGTCGATCAACCGTGAATTAGGTCAGTCGGAGACGTAAATGGGGGTTTTATCTTTGTTTTTAAGTGACATACATACAACTTTCGGACTTCAGGTTTATTTAAATGCTAACATTGATATGTTTGCAATGAATGATCAATATGAAATTGAATTTTCAGTCTACTAGTCGGGTGGTAGAAAAATTCTAATAAACTAACTAATATTATTGCATGTAAATAATTATTATTTTATCATCAGTAGCGCTCACCTGTAACTTGACCCTGGCGTCTTCGGCTGAGATGTTGCAGGTGAAGAAAGACGCGCCGATGGTGGGCGATATGTGCTTGGAGAACATCTTGCCTATGTAACGCACCACCAGGCTCGTTTTGCCCACGCCTGGGAAAAATCAGGTTCTCTTTTAATCACCCGTATTATTTATATTTGACCAAATTGTTTGCGCATTCCTTAAAGTTAAGTAACAAGCTATCGATCAGGTGATGATATGCTTTTGTTGGGTTCTTTCGCCTCTGAATAATCGCAAAAATATATTTTCATTAAGGAGTAAAATCAAAGTAACTAACTAGGGAAGACTCAGTAAAATAAAAGCAACAAAATAATTTTAACAATTATAATTATTTCTTCTATAGGTACGTTATAATATGTTAAGTATACTTTCGTCATATTATGTGAGATCGTTTGTAAATAATCGAATCAGTTCTTATAGGAATATGGTTATATTACGTAATTAACATATATGTATGTATGTTGCTGACTAAATAATCAGTTTACACATATAGGCATCTAGTCAATTATGTTACTAGATAATAATTCAATATTATCTAGTCAATAATATTAAATAATTTACTACGAACATTAATCGAACATTCGCGAATTTGTTGATTGGTGAAGACACAAGACGTCGCATTTACCCGACCGAGTCTCTGCACGTGCTGATTCATACCATGACGTTTGTGGATGGGAATTACTCGTATCGTACAGCGCTGTCCGCAATTACTAAGTTGTTCACATTCTATGGGAATTGAATAATTATAATAATATGCAACAGTAACACATAATATGCTATTTATTAAAATTAATCGTGTTGTTGAATGTTAGGTATATAAGTCGAGCCGCGGTCTCCACTCCAGAATACGTCTGCTCCACCGGTTGTCGGTTCATCGGCAGATATGCCCAGCCCATTGCCACTTCAGCGAGCTAATCCTTTGAGCTAAGAAAGGACAGGGCGCGATGGCGCTCATTGGGGGAGGCCCATGTCCAGCAGTGGACTGAAATAGGCTAATGATGATGAGGTATATAAGTGTGTTGTGTTTATGCTGTGTTATTTTTATTTCCGTGTGTATAAACCTTTAAATCTCGTTCTAATTGTTATTTGGCATTGCCTAATGTTAGTGTTTTGAGGACTAAGAGCAGTGAATTATTATTAACTACTTTTATTTTAATTTTACTTTTAATGTAATGAAAGAGAAAATAAAGCTATGCAAAGCTTTTGGCGTATATACATGACGAAGGCAAAAGGGAGATGATAATACTTGTCGGATAAATACGTTTCTAATACGTTTCTAAAGGTTTAAGTGAGTACCTATTAGTGAATGACTTTCTCCTAACAGACCTCTATAAGAATAAAAAGACTTTTTGATGTTAAATCTGGCAGAGTGTAATGATACCGATGGGTATATAGTGATGTAATAATATAATAGAACAGTGTAATGGATTGAAACAGTCAAAAAAATTAAGAGAACATAACGTAACATGCATTATTTCAATACATTTATTTTTAGAGGGACACGACACGATTTTGACTACCTTTTGATCTTTATCTTTATTTACATCAAACGTACAACCACCACGTGGTAGTACCATATATCTATTTATAAAAATACCGATGTTATCTTTAACACAGATGATTTTATCATTCGTTGCTTATCCGAAATTTATGATAAAGCCTTCTGGGTTTTATGTAAGATTAAAAGTTAAATCTTGGATTTACGTATGAAGGTTAGTAGAGTATTAAAATGGAGAAGTATTTTTTTTTTAAGTGACAAGGAACGCTTGAAGTTACATTGAGACGATACTGTTATGTTATGGAACATAAGTTATGCTAATAAGAGGTAAATTCCTAAGTCTCAGATCTCTTTGAAACCGGCGGGGGTTTATGAAGAGAGAGAGACAAATACAGAATAAGCGATCAGGTCTGTGAGGATAGAAACATTTCGCGCTGTGTTCCCTACTTACGTCATAAGGGACCCGTCGTGAGTATACAGTAATAACATTCTTAGTGATATCTTAGTTTAGTCTTCAGCCAGTTCCAGATTTGCTAATTCGTACTGGGTCAATGTGGTGGAACGCGCTAAGGGTTTCTACTTTTGCAGAAGAAACCAGTCCACAACATTGAGACACAAACCGCCAACTTGGCAAACACTCATGTGTAATATTACCATTGGAAATGAACAACATCATAAAGTCCCATTGTCCATCCAGAGTCATCTTTGGTGCTGACCTATTTTTATGATACCCTTGAAAGGCCTAATGTTATGGCTCTCGGGAAATACCTCAGGTCATTCCCCATTTAACATACGCGCGGTATAAGCGAACGTAATGTCTGATATCCGGTGAGGTTAATACGCATTACATGTGAAAATGTCCCACATTTAATGTAACAAGATCAAAACGAACAACATGTACATGTCATGCATATTGCCTATAGGGATAGATATAGCAGGCTTTCCATTTGTTAAGGTCTTGGCAAACTTTTTTCTTTCATTACAACGAGAATGTTAACATATCCGAAATCTGGTGAGGTTAATGCACACTACACTTATAAATGTTCCAATTTTAACCGAACAGGAGCAAAAAGGCAGGCAACAGCGGTTCAAGCCCAGTGTTACATTACGAACTTCGCAGGCGCGGTGAAGCGCGCCGGGACCAAGGTCATCTCGCACTATATGTCACACTATCACACTACATGTCACCTTTAAAATGGATTAGATCATTGTATGGCACAATCTACGTATACGTAAATGTTTCTGATTGTATTTTACTTCGAATGTTCGATAGTTCGATATTGATGGTATATTTTCTATAGCTGAATATTGTAGTTAGGTGAGTCAGTGTCAACAGTAATAATAATAATGAAATATTAAGCCAAGACAGTTCTGGACGAGGTATATATGCCTCTTAGGATATAATTATGTCCCTTGCATAATCACTTGGGGTAATTTTTATGAATATTACAGGGTAGCAGTAGTTAGATTTTAATCTGAAAGTTTGAGGTAAATTAGAAACCACCTACAATCTAAAATCATTATATTTTTGACAGGGGAAATTTAAAAACCGGTCATAGCAATATCTAAGGACCGGGAGTAATGAAATAAAAAAAGGATTTATTATGTATAAATAAATTACCTAACAGCTATGAAAAAATATGAGTCTAATTTCAATAACAAAAAAAAAATTAACTACTATCGTGAAGCCGGGCATATAACAGACAATTGTTCATACAACTTACACAAATATTGATATATCCTCATAAATACTATACAAAATATTTATTATTTCAGTGTTGACCAATGAGTCATCTGAAATCCATTATAACTAACAAACGGATATGTGAATTTGTTATCAATATTTCAACCATGTAGTTATTACACACTATTATAAATACATATTTTATTATTGTTAAGCCTGTGTTTCATGTATATAAATGTATAAGTAGCGGTCTCCACTCCCAGAACATGTCTGTTCCAGCGGCTATCGGTTCTTCGACAGATGTGACTTATGTGTTCTTTGTAAAGTGGCTGGCAGTGGTTGGATGCGAAGAGCTGAAGATCGAGCTCAGTGGCATGCCATTGGAGATGCCTATGTCCAGCAGTGGATGGGAGTAGGCTGATAATGAATGAATGAATGAAATGTATAAAACTATCCGAAGGATAATTACTGCAGAAACACAACAACACACCTGTATATTCCTAAAGGGGTAGGCAGAATTGTAGTACTCTCATGTATTACCAATTGTACTGTCTCATGTAATAAGGGGTGAGCCTATTGCTTACACTGCTGGAAATTTCAAGATGGAAAGATGCAATAATATTTCACCAGCCCATAATTTTAGTACTTGTTATAAGTAAATTTGTTATTTATATATATTTAAATAATAATAGTAGTAAAATGTATAGGTATATCATGAAGGAACAGAATGTAGGTTTTTATCATATTAGTAAAGAAGACTACGTCAAGGTCCATAAAAGACAGTGAAGGCTTCATTAGTAGACCTGTGACATTCTGTACCGTATGGTACACAGTTATAAGATGAAACTGGTAGGTCGAATATTTATCCTGAAACTGAACTGAGGCACTAACAGCACTTCAATATTTTACAATTGTTCGACACTGAACTGTGATCCAGGCATATTTTACTTATAAGTATGTTATGATTCCCAACAAAAAAAATTATATAAATATACATAAATACATAGATAGTAGTACATTCATATCATAAGGTAAAATTAAATTAACCACAGAACTATTATCGTTAAGTGTAAATAACACCACCTGTTGATAATAAAATAAGGGAATTTAAAAATTAAAAATAGATCATTGATTTTCATATTTTATTTTATTTGCCCTTCATTGGACTAAATTTAAATGTGTGGAATTATTGGTTGAAGGCCATATCAGCCTGTGAATTCGGCGTAACGCTGAGACATTATGATAAACATGAAAATCGATATAATATAAATAATTGAATATTATGAAATGTGTTGCTACCGACAAGTAGCTAAGCATAGTGATTACTTACTATCACAAACATGCCAAGGTCATAAAGTTAGACATAAGTTAAAAGCAGTTATTTATCTTCCAAATACATTATTTAATTTTATGATTAGTTAAAAAATTAATATGTAAACCACATTTCTACAAAATCATAAAACACACTTTAATGCATAATTTTCTGTTTTGTTTATAAATTTACAAACTTTACTGTACTTCAAATAGTGTTATGAGATTTTAATAAGCAACTAACACAACAATCTCGTTTATACGGAATGCAGTAAACTCGTTTTCACTCCAATCAGTTGTGACCTAATATACTCGATTATTTAATACATCCAACAGAAAAAAAAATTAGAAACATTAATAATATATCTCACCCTGCGATCCTAATACCACGATTTTCGCCTCTATAACCTTCATGTTTCACAGCACGTTTTAATTATTACTATGCAACGGCATAATTTTCACTATTTCACGGAAAATAATTTAAACAGCAAATGTTTATTATTTTCTGTGTTTCTAACAGTCCAGTTTTGACGTCCTCCTTCATTGCGCAAAAATATCTTTGTGTTGTGTTGTGTTAACCACCGAATTAAGGTGTTATACAGTTTGAGCGGCATTTAGTGAGAGTGGAAACATTTTAAATTGCTTGCATTATACTTTTGTTGACTTTACAGGGCCATCTATTCGTTCTATCGGTACTATCATGTATTTGGTTATATTTGTCTTGAAAGATTGGGTAATTTGCAAATAGATGGCGTTATATTGGTTCAATATAGACACACGTTTACAATTATAACACTTATATAATTTCCCAGAGAATAACAAATGTACTGATAGGTGTCACTAGTAACAATCACGTTCGTTGTTATATGGACATGATCAAGTTTATCATTGCGTTAAGCTTGGACACTTCCAGCGTAATGAACGCAAAACTGACTTCATTAAAATATATCACAATCGCATGTTTTAGCAGAAAATAAATTGAAATCCTCTATGTGGTGTAGGTACATTATGAGTAGACCGGATTTATGTAGCCAAATATTAAATTATACATTTTAAATCAAATACATTTGTACACTAATTTTGGCCATTGCTAGGAATAAATTTCTTTAAATACGAATAGGAAACATTAGATACGGGAAAAATAGTTAAATATTTTTCTATACCAAACGTCTTAGGCATACGGGTCACGGGTAGTTAATCAGGGTTCATATGGATTAGTTACATATGTGTGTTTACTTTAGTTCATCGTAGGTGAATGGGTATAACCTACCAGAATACCGGACGTTTATTATCAATCAATCACTCTCTCGATCAAATTATTGGCTGCATAAATATCAGCGACAAGATTGGTAGCGCCAATTAAAGTCTTAAATACAGCCCAATATCAAAGTCTTATCTCTAAACACATTATATAGATTCATATCATGTTTAGGTCAATGATTTCACTCCATGTTTGCATTTATTGTCTCATATTAAATTTTATTAAAATATTCAACATATTGTTATTATCAAGTAGGTGATTTATTGTCTGTATATTTCGTGTTAACTGTATAATTAGCATTTTATCACAAAATAAATAACTTAATATAAAAAATAGAGTAAGGCACATATCCATCAAGTCCTTGTTAATAATGGACAAATTAATTGCTGATAAAAGCTAGTTCAGATATATTGATCATATAATATCCATAAAATAAGGTTATTAAACCATCTTTATGACGTTAAACCTTAACGGCTGATCTAAATGCAATCACTATAACCAAGTATAGTCGTAAACTCAGCCTATTTTCTCATAAATGAGCCATTAAATTCATTATTCCGTTTATAAGTGCAATAAAGTTCGAAGCTTTTGAATGGATATATTAAGTTATAATATGAGCTAATCATTCGATGGTAACTGTATCAAACTTTCGGTACACGAAGAGAACTAATTGTTTATACAAGAATCTGTGTCTCGATTTTTCAATTAATAAGTATTTTTTTAGACGTGTTATAAAGATTGTCTCTTAAATTCTCAAATGAATATAATTTTATTATGAACAATCACATTTATAAAACCTAAAATAAAGATCACAGATCACAAGGGATAACAGATACTTAACCAAAGAAAGGGTATTTACAATCATCGACACCGAAGTGATAGGCACTTGAGATTAAAATCAATACGAAAAGGGGCGGCTGAAGCTATCCAAACGGCCGATTTGGCGGGAATCCGCGCGCCATTACAATATTTGAAAGATCTGATTTGCAATTTACATTTTGCTTTTATAAAAACCTTATGTTGTAACGTCAAGGCTGATTTTGGCTTGTTTTCAGCTGGTTTAGCTATTGTACAGGCTACCACCACAAGTCAAGTTGCAAATCGAAAAACATTATACAGATTAAATTTGGAAGATATCTATGGAGTTGCTTTTTTCTTTTATTTAAAAAATGTTCATAACTGAGAATATTTATGCATATTTGCTCATTTCTTAAAGAACTTTTGCACCCATTTATTAACAAGTCTAAAATAAATCTTTAATACTGAGTGGTGACCCATGTCCAGCAGTAGAAGGATCAAGGAATCGATGATGTTTTACTAATTTATTGTCAACATAACCCGTTTTACCTTCCGTTGTTGACACGGATCTCATCTCACACTGGCTAAAGCCACTGTTTTTCACGCTAGTCAAGTCATTTTAAACTCGCTAAAAACTCTATGTGCCTACCTATATACTTAGAACTTTAAAGTGTGTTAGTTTCTTCATAATGCTTTCCTTCACTGTTACGGCAACTGATATAAAAATTGTTACAAACGGTTCAGAAGTGATCGACAATCAACAGTTTCGCTACCTATAGAGCGAGCGATATCCGCTTAGGTAAACACAATAGAATTAACGCTTACACGGTTGCATTTCGCTATTCATAACGGCAGCAACCACGCTTAAATCTGAAGAAACCTACTAATATAAAACCGTTGGTAATTAGTCATCTTTAAATACATATATTTGTAGGTGCAATAGAAAGGAGGTCGTAACAACTCTTAAAATATAGTGTACTAGCCCCTCCCACAAAGAAATCTTGTTATACCGAACACACATATAAACCATATACAGCTCGTTTACATAAAAAAGCTATTCAGATAACATATGCGCCGTTAGAGCGAGTCGAATTGCTTTGTAGCGTAGTAAATTAGGCACTCCAGTCTGGTGTTGCCTAAAATGTTAATAGTTTCCAAGAATGTAACTACATTTAGGTACGTACCTATTACAAAATATACAAACAGACGTTTATAAATTAAAGCTTCGTTTATGTAGCCTAATATCTCCATCACAATACTAAAATGACTTTATCTATAAAGGAAGAATTTGCTGTTGCAAAAGAAAGTTTGTCCAAAGTATACTTGTTTATTATTATGATAAAATTAGTCCTATCTCATTCAGGATCATTACACCCAGACATTTGTCTGCTCAGCCTCGAGCTCAAATCGTTCAGAAATCTTTATGATACATTAAGCAAATTACGAAGTCGAATGTAATCCGAGCAAATATGTTAGAGGTAGCAACAAAGAAATGAGACTAATTTAGATAAAAGCCCGAGAAAATCGAGCAAAGTGGTCGTAACAGTAAAGAGCACCATAAATTAGCTACAGCGCCATCTATTGAATGGCCGTTCATGTTGTATTCATGAGATTTGCTAATAGGTGGCGTTAGTAGTGATTTAATTCCGGATTACTACGGTTCTTGCCTTCCGTTGGCTTGGCAGTTTGTGAAAATTGCAGGTCGTTTTGCGTTGTATGAAGTTGTACTTTGAATATATTAAATCGTAATGCTTTGTATCTTTACCGTTCTTTTGTCTTCAATACGATGTTTTTAAAATAGTTACATATTGGATTGAGACAAAAATTTGATACTATAATTTGAATTGTCTTTGTTTTCAACAAAATTATAATTGAAATGTAACATCACACTTCCAATTCCCGAAGAGGTGGATAGAACAGTAAAATGTACTTATACGTTTCAACAGTTATGTTTTACGTTCCATCAGTCAAATTCGAGTCATTACTACGAACTTCAAGTTCTAATTTGCAATCCCACTTAGTATCCATTTGGGGATAGAATCCAGGACCTTTTGATCAATAGTCACGATTGGAACCATTCGATCAACGAGACGTCTGCAACCAATCGACCAACGTGATAACGATCTAAAACATTTGTTAAATATACATAATTTTCTCTGTTCTGTCTCTTTCGAAACCAGACTTTATGATTTCGTGAAATAAGTAATGATATTAATACAGGGAACAATATTCATAAAACACATCCACAGCGGCACAGAACTAGCTGTTCCTAGCTTAATTTACTTTGCGGAACAGCGCAGCACATGCACCCACGTACTGTGCTCAAATTCCTCACATTTATGTGTTTTACGATGTATCTAATTAGGATAACTAACTGTGCTGTGTTTTACTTGGCAACACTCTTTACCTCTTAACGCGGAGCACCCATTTTAATGTTAGCCTATTCGAATTTGGACATATTTTAAGTTGAAACCGTTTAGTTAAAAAAAAATAATTGTATATTTTTATATGTACAAGGCCTCACCAATGGCACGCCACTGAGCTCGATCTTCAGCTCTTCGCATCCAACCACTGCCATTGGTGAGGCCTATGTCCAGCAGTGGACGAGAGTAGGCTGATGATAATGATGATTATGATGATATGTAAGTACAAGCGATTTATTATTAAAACCCAATGAACTAGCTACAATCGCAAACATTTTGTACAATTGAGCATTAATTATACAATATAATATAAACTATATAAATTTATTATCCCGAGATATGACAAGAGACCCACTCTCTACTCCTTGGGACGTATAACATGACTGGTGGGTCGTGGCAGTATTCCACTCTCTGCCTACCATTTAGCGAAATACAAAAATGTTATGTTATTATATTTTTGCGGTAATACTGGAAATATAATATCTTGGGAGGTGTTCGCACACAATATAAAAGCGTGTGTCTAGTATAACTGTACCTGTCAACTATTGCTGTGTAGTGTAGCTCAGACAGTGTCTCGGCCGGAGCTACGATTGCGTTGTTTCGCAAATTGCGTAAATTGTTGGTTGAGCGACACAATGCGGGCTTTTCGTACGTAGCGTGCCGTGGATACTCCGCGCTGATTATATGGTAATAACGCCGCCTTTTATTAAGATAAGGAGTTCAGATATGGGGCGTGCAGGAATAAGAATGTTTGTGGTTTAGATATTTCGAATTCGATGACGACGGAACTATTGTTCGGTATTCCGATGTGTTATTGAAGATCGGTTAAATGTCTATTTATTATTGTTTATTAGCAATTTGAAATAGACTTTAGATGTTTATAAGTCATACACCTAAGTAGATACAAGAATTAAGATATTTATGCATGTACGTTCAGATCTGATGTGGCATGGATTTAAGATGATTTTGGATCATGTGACATATAGGTATATAAGATGTTTACAAATTTTTCAAGTGAAATTAAGATGACAATGAAAACATTAAGTAATTCATATCTAGTGTTATGTAATAGACTCTTCATTTCCATTAAATTAATGCAAAGCAGGTGAAAGGACGACAAAACCGATATATAATTGTAATGTTGATTGATGTGTTATGAATTATTATGATTGTGAATTGTGATTGAGGTGACCAAGATTTTATGAGGTCAGATAATGGCTGATGGATGAGTCATGTGTATCCGAAATCAACGAACGCGTATGATAAAAATAATGAACGCAAAGGAAGCAAGACCCGTTAAGTATAGAGATATTAAGAACCTGGCGTGACGATATAATAATTATTTAACATTATAATATCCCGCCTGTATTTTCTCAAAGGAGTATATTCTTGCTGACGATTGTAGTACCTAATCCCACTTTTCACCAGTTTTGACATCCGTCCTAGGGAAAAGGAGATGGATCTTTTGCCTCTTTGTAATTATAAGTACCTACCTACGGTTAATCATAAAACCGCTGACGTCCTTTATCCTATTAGTCCTTAGTTGACACAAAAGTATGTTCGCGTTGTAAATGTACATTTAGATTTAAACGTTTTGCATAAAAAGTCAAGTCTTATCCAGGTATTCTGTCGCACCGCAAACGAGCAATCAGCCGGCGATCGCCACACGACAATACCCCCCGTTGTTCCCAAATTCAATTTGCACCAATCAACGAGCGTCTTCCCGCCTTCTGCGCCGCTGGAGCTGGACGTGCCGCGGTGGCTTTTGAATTTTGTATTTTTCAGCGCGAAAAGCGAATGAGTCTCTTTCGGTTTTTTTGTGTACGTTGCTGCCAGCTAGACGTGAGCGCTCGAGTTTTAATGGTTTTGCGTTTGGTGAATTTCGTCGTTTAATGGAAAGTTGTATATAGGTATAAGGTTGTTTTAAGTTGGGGTTTTGCAGTTTTTGAGTTTTGTTTACTGTGCTGTTGATGTTTGGTTACTGTTGCGATATATTTAGTATTATGTTTGACATTTTTTTAAGCTTCGAAGTTTTTAGCTTTAGGTAGTGTTTGATATTTGTGACGCCATATTGTTTTGTGACTCCAATAGGGATAATAAGTACCTACCTACTTATACATATAACAAAACTTGTCTTCAATAGAACTGATCTGTACTTATTTAAGAAGATTTACTCATATAATACAGATATCTAGCATGTAATGAGAATATATACATATTATAGGTACTAGACTATGTATGATTAGTAAACTGGGCTGGAAGGATTTTATCTAAAATCTTTGACACTTTGACTTTGAAAGCCGATAAATTGATCTTCCAAATATTTGAGTCTGATATTAAGGTTATGCTGCTCTCATATATAATGTAGATGTTAAGGGTGCGGTCACATTAAAGTGCCCGTGGCAGTTTGCTTGGGTTTTGGTGAAAAAAATTATTATGCTACAAAACGAAGTAGGTAACTATCGAAATACATCACGTTGCAGCCATGAAGTTACATTCCATTTTGATTTTTCACTGCCTTCCTTGTCATGTTTTTGTTTTGGCATCAAGTTATTAGTTTAATACTAAGACGTTAATGATTTCGCAATTTTTGTATAACAAAATAATTATATAGTAACCCCATAAAGTTGAATTTTAGAAATACTATTGTTGTAGAAGTAAAAGAATTTTCAAATAAGTAATTAATTATTTTTGACACCTAAAATAAAACACTTGTTAAAAATGAGCACCTACCTATCTGTTATTAAAGAGTGCTTTTTAAGATTTCCAATAATTTTTATTATTATATCCGTTTAACTTATTCTTCTGTCTCCCGCTACACGTAGCTGTCTAGGTACCTATCACAGAATTTTTTCTATGATAATAGTTTTATTCGCAAAAATATTACGCCAGCGAATTGACAGATGTAATCCGAATCGCAAGCAGAACTGCAAATAGTATCTCCCACCTCAAACAGAATACAAAATCGAGGAGAGAATATCAATATTTGATATTTGATTTTGTAACGAAAACGCCCCGCCGCCGGCGGCCATGTTGCCGCTTCCCGCGCTTTTCGGGCATTTTCACGTTCAATGACAGCTTTTTTTATTTTATCAACATTCTGTTTGAACTATGATTGTTAAGTTTTATTCCAGGCTATTTAAATCTTTGAAATAATTAACGATTTTATAACCTCATGTACAAACTCTACAATTCAACAGTAAGTTAAGCTTATGTTATGGTAATTAGACAGCTGATAAACTACATAACTACTACGAACCTCAGACGCAAAACGAATATGTTATGTTACTTATGTTGATTACGCATAATATATGAAAGTGATAGTTTCACCTGATTAAGCCTTATGTGTAATTGATACTCAAATTTTAAACTTAAAACCATTAGGCTCGAAATAGGCTGATATTTCTATTCGGATTTTTTTTTATTACGAACGCTCTAGGCTTATTACATTATTGTTTTATAAGCTCATACAATTCTATTCTTGGGTGCGACCGCGATAGCACAATAGAATAATAAATTTCTACTGCTAAACAGCAGTGTTCGACTGGACTTATGCTAATTCATGTTCATTCTACCTAAATGTTCATGATTCTTATTTTAGTTCGAATGCGTCCTTATATTTTTATCGGCCTTTTAAAATGGATGTCTGCACTAAAGTTAAATGTGTACTTCAACGAAAATAATAATGTTCATAGACAAGAGAAAAAGAAAAAAAACCGTTTACGCAATTAAGTATGGGTGGGTACAAAGAAAAGCTTGCATTAATAGGTACTTGAAATAGTCAAGTTATTACCTTATAATAGTGAATAATTTTATTACAAATGTATATTTATTTATTTTTTTACACGGGAAGCCTGAAATTTATTCTACAAGGAGCTGCGCTAGTTCGTTACATGACCTACCGGTGTGTTAGCACTTTTTTAACCTTCTTTATGGGCCTCAGTACATCGGCAGTCTTTAATCGTCTTTAAGGGCCTCAAGGTCAATTGTTATCTATCGTGTACAAGGAGGCTTAACAGTTTGACTTTGAGTAATGGAATGTTGGTTAAACATATAAGTATATTATTTTGATTATATTGTGACGCCAGGGTACGCAGAGTGCACCAAGTCTCTCCATCTCTATGCTTAAAGACCTGACGTGCTTCTATTATATTCATCATCCTTTTCAATCAAGCGAGCCGGTTTCTACGTCATCTGACTGCCCCAGCAGCCAGTATTTGTCAATATAGGTGAGTTTTGGTCTCCCTCGGCACCTGCATCCATCCATATTGGCACTGTTTTGTTGTTCTACATGTCTACTTTGAACTCTACATGTTTGACCATATCCACATTTAACTGATAGTTTGGTAAAACATGTCATTGTAATAATTTGATGTTCGTAATGAAGGGTGTGTTTGCCGGTCCACGGGTATACCAGCGATCATCGCAAGTTTGTGGAGTAGCAACGTGTGAATAGCTTTGAATAGGACAAATACTATTTATAACAGCAAGTGTACTTACATACTAATAGGATTTATGATACCTACTGACTGAACTATTATTATACCTGTAGTCTTGGTATTAATTTAGTATTGATTAATAATTTTATTAACATTTTATATTAACTGGACCAACCGAGACGGACAATCCTACTCTTATAATTATTATTAAATATTTTTTTATATCCACAGTACTTACAATCAATACGTTTCTGGGACCTCCCTTGTATATTTTTAATAGAATGCTTGAGTACTTACTATCAAATCATTTTAAGCACTTTTCATATCTCCTTACGTGTTTATCTTCAACATATTTCTAAGCGACATTTTTGAATTCTGTTGTTTGAAATCTAGAGTTTTTGCAAAGGAAGCATTAATACCAACTTAGAAAATATTTATGTAGGTACGTACCTACTGTGAAAAATCATAACAAAGTATTACCCAGCAAGTGGTTAGGGGGCATTAGGATTAAGTCTCAATCCTAATCCTAGGCTCACAGGATTAGGCACAGTAACAATACCTACTGGTTACGATCCTGGCGAATATAGATATCTCGTTTTCTTTACTTTCATCATTTATAAAGGGCTTTTTATCTAAGTGTGAAGATGTGCCCAGATATTTATATAACGTAACATAACATAACATCACATCTGTAATCCCCGAAGGGATAGGCAGAGAAGTGTAGTACACTCTCACGATTCACCAGTTACGTTTATTTACGATATTTATAAGTATAAAATATAAATATATGTCGCTACTGGAAAAAGATAATTTAAACGTGAGACCAAATGTCTATTTGTTTATTTTTAGCTTAGTTTAAACGGGTACAGGTCAAATGGCAATAAAACCGCAACGAATAAACATAATAACTATATTTCCGTAAGTTTGCTCGTTTTCGACTTACAATTAATAATACTTACGTACATCTATCTTAAATTATGTATATCGTACAGTTTTTATATCCTTAACATAGGTTTCTATATACTTATGATAATGTAGTATACATGTAGGTATTTACTTAATTAATTGTTTTCAAAAGACAATAATATAATACAATAACTGTATGGTTAAATTTCAAAGGAATTCAATTGAATATAATAATGTATCTTATATATATGTTAATGTGCCTGTTTATATATATTTGTATACATAGGTATATACAATCACTGTATTCTTCATGTCGCAGGCCAATAGTAAGCTATGACGGTTTACGTAATGCTGCGATATTCCGACACTTCAAGAAGGAAATCGAGAGCCGCGAACATACCTACGGTTTCGAATTAATTTTCTTATTTGTAACAACTGCATATTTGATCATTTTCGGTGGGATTGTTATGGCTACTTAAAAACAATACTAAACAACTCTATTTATAATACTGATTAAGGAATAAAGATGCGTAATATTGACTTAACAATAAGCCCTTACGAGGGAATTTTTTTTGTTACAAATTTATTAGTTTTTTTTTTTAATTGTGGCGTTTAGTTTTCGCTACCTATTAGTTCATTTAGCGTTTAGTTAGCGCTTCAAAAGCGTATTCGGAATATAAAGAAAGGAAAGTGATTTTTGTAGGTGGCTAAAAATTATTGTTGATTTTAAAATAGGATACAAGTAGATACAAAAATACGTTACGTAATAATAATATTCTTATCGCCTCCCATTATTGTTAGTTACTTAAATAATTCACTAGAATAATTGAATTAGTAATCTAGTAATAATTCTGATGTTATATGGAAGTTTTCAAACTTATAACATTAAAATTGTACTAAATAACACGATCAATATAAAATTATAATATGGTTAAATATGTATCATGTAATCATATTCACATAGACATAATGAGGAATTCCTGATTTTTTGATCTATTCAATTATAATACCGACCATGTAATGACCCAAATTAGTAAACAGTTTTGGTAATAAAAAAATTGAGTTGGCAACACACAAAAGCGCTATTCTGTTACATACTGGCTTGGATTTGGACATTATTTATTCACATAACTGTTCATAGTATTGCTAATGTTGAAGTTGAACATAATGAACAATATCACGCGTGTGTTTCCTTCAAGCGGTAGAGAGAGGACTGTAGTAGATACTCCCACTTTCGTCATTTATGTGATACGTGTACTATTGAATGAGCCTACTGACCCTCGCGCACCAGGCATTAATGCCATCTCCAAGGTAATAGATTGCAAGGTAATTGTTTGCTCAGCAGCTCTTGCAACGACTAAAATGACGAGGCAGTGAACACAAGAGGTCTCATTACAAAATCTATTGTAATTCCTATAAAATCTATATAAAATTCAAAGGTACCTACTTGTGAAATTAATATCTAACTCACTTGGAAATTGAATTAAAAAATATATAGTTACGTAAGTATCTTTGGCATTTATATTATTAACTAAATATAACTATTTATGATCTATATTTATTTTAACAGATAGTACAATCACGTCATTTAATCTGTACAACATTAAAATATTCTATAGAAATGACTTTATTTAATAGACTTAGGTATTAGGTTATTATTATTAAAAACTAAATATATTTACAACTTATCTTTTTACATTTTTGGCCTGTATCAGTTCATAGTACCTATTCATAAAATAATGCTTGAATTGTTTGAACTTTAGATAATACTTGTTGCAATCTTAAAACGGTTTTATCGTTCCAAAATTATATTAATCAAACTTAAATAGTTTTTTCTCACTAAATGGAAGGAACAAAAGGATTTAATTTCATACTACATACGGCCTAAACATGTCCATGCCGGTTCGTCCGCCATCTTGGTTCATAACGACCATCCCGCGTCTATTGTTTTCCAGACTTGAGTTGAAATTAGCGGCGGCCATCGCTCTTTCTCTCTCCAACGCGATAATTCTGTCTCGGTCTAGCATGGGAGGTGGTTTGACAGATGTCAAATCTGCCGCCATTTGTTGCGGTTTTTCGGTTTCGCTGCTTTCCTTCGTCTTGATTTTGTCCTCGTTCGCATGACTGTGTGTGTCTTTCTGTTTCGTGTCCTGCTGGGCTTTTTTTGACCGCTTCCACTTCATCCGCCGGTTTTGGAACCATATTTTTACCTGTCAAAGAATTTTTATCAATTGTAGCATTATGGGTGAAGAATATTATAATTTTTTTGCAGATTTTGTAATATTTTACCATTGCTAGGAGCGAAAAATAATTTGTGGACAAAATTTGCTTTAAAAGAAAAATCTCAATATACAGAAACGATATAGACATATTATGTATATAACATTCAATGCTGTTATGCCTACACTCGTAGAAACCTGGCGTCAAAACACACACAGCATGAAAACATTTCCAAACATGTGCAATTTATAGTGTTCAATTCTTGGACATATACAATGTAACAATTTTTATATGTGTGTAAGTAATATTCCTCATATAATATGTATATACTCAGGCATATGTAAATTATGAGGATTTTCTTATGGTAAAGGCACTAAAAACTTACGCGAATCCACCCCAACACTTCACCCTCATAAATGATCTCACGAAAAACGTTTTGACACACAAAATGGCGGGACGTCAGCTTGAAAGATGCCGGGATTTCAGTTTACAGATGTCGGGACAGCTTATAGGGGTTGCAGCCATAAACGTTATTGCGTGGGGCGGGTTTAAAGATTAATCTCTTTCACTTATGATAAATGCGGTTGAGATTTTAGTGATATTGTTACATGTGTTTAGTAAGGGTGTTATTTCCTTTGTAACTCATTCCTATCTCTTATAATCAGCTGGTAGAAAACTGGCAAGCATTCGACATACTAACGGGTGTTTTACAGATACCTACGGCCATTTTTATGATTTGACAGATACAGGTCAAACTCTTACTAAAGTGCTTGATGTCGCTGAACGAAGCTCGCATGACTTTGACGTTACGAGTAATATTGCAAGCGATAGACATTTGATGTCATATAGTATGCTGTATGTTTAAGTTACAATGATATTTTTAAAAATAAAAATGTGTGGTATTAAATCATTAAGCTGGAATTAAATGTCATTTAAATGCTATTAATTTCCTATGTCATACAGATTTATAACAGATAAAATTCAATATTAACATAAGATAATGAAAAAAACACGAATTAAATTGCCAAGTTATATAAAAAACCGGTAGAATGTTTGATTATTACAATTTCCGCTTAGAAACAATACAGCCAAACTTCATTGACCAGACTATTTGCTACTCCTTTAAACACATTCCATAAACGTAACATAAAGTATGAGTACCTGGGTTTCAGTGAGCATGAGACTGGTGGCGACCTCGAACCGTTTGGGCCTAGAGAGATACTTGTTCATCCGGAATTGTTTTTCCAGCTCCAGAAGCTGCTGGGAGGTAAATGCTGTGCGAGGACGTCTGGTCTTCCCGAGAAGCGCGTGGGGGGCACCTGGTGGAAACACAGGGGGATTAGTATGGTAGACTGAATTTGATATCTTTGTAGGGTTTGACTCCAGGTATCTGAGAATAATCTTTTTCTGCTGAAAACGGTTGTTCTTAAGCTTTCGACTGCAAGGAGTGAGTCTAGTGGTAGGCAGAACCACAGTCTCAGGATGTATTCAAATCCCTAGGAGAAGGAGGTAACGACGTACTTGTGACCAACTTCAGGCTGGAATTCTGACTTTGTGCTTTAGATTGCGCCAAACTGATTTTTTATTTTGTAAAAATTATAATTAACGATTTAAAGATTTATAACAGAACACCTATCTAATTAAAGCGGGTAGTATTAGGCTCTAATCAAAATATATATTACAATCCGTCCTGTCCATCTGACGCAATGACCTTTAATAATTCGGTATCACTCACATCTACTAATTATTTTTCCCAAATACAAATACATATAACGTCCAAATGTAATCAGCCAATTCATTTATCTAATACAAGGAACGATCTAATGAAATTACTCGACTAAATTTATCGCCCAGCCAAACGCGCCGCGTTCGCGCTAAGCCCATAAAAATGATAATTATCAATTAGGATAACGGGATTGAATAAACATACCTATTGCTAGTTTATTTTACGAAGACAATAGTCTTTATTGGTATATATATAAGGTTAGAACTTGTGCGATGTAAAAAGCAGCATTCCAAAATACGCCGTGACATTTGGTTGTATTTGCACAAGCCGATAATCCTGAACGCATCTGTTAACTTTTGGCGGGAGACCTGTCAACGTGTTTTTTTTTCGTGAACGATTCGGTTAATTTGGGGTTTTGTTATTCACTATGTCAAATCATGTTTCGTAATCTGCAATTTTGTGACGATTTTTGCTATTGTACTTAAGAGATTAAAAAGTATTAGACACGGGTTACGATTTATGTACTTTACATATTTCGTAGTATATACCTATATATTGGATGTATAGGTATTGTAGGCATATTGAAAGTTTTTAGAAAAAATACAGGCCAATTTTAAGACATTATAAAAATAAAATGTAAATTGCTGGTGTAATTCATAGTAAGATAATTGGTAGAGATAGGAAACATTTACCTATATTTTTTTACATTATCATTAATCCCTTTACCATCACAATTGCCAATACCTTTAACATCGATTAACAATACAATTATGCGTCTATTAGGTACTGATCATAATTATTTTGTAATTGGTTGTAGCATTGAAATTTACGATCACGAATTGTCTTTTACGACCCATTTTGAACAACCATTATTACTGTATGCTCAAAAGTCACGTTCAGTCAATATCACAATATCATTTATTGATTTTCAATTTGGGCCCTTAAGCACGGAGTCGTATTTATTTACTGGCCCTCGTATGTTTAATGTATTTTTAAATACTTATTTTTCAAATGTTTGATTTTGACGAGCGCTCGTCATGCCAGAGAGAAAACTTTACTTGCTCTTAAGTTAAAAAAAAAATTCATAATGAATGCAGCTGGTAAATGTGAATTGCATGAATATTTGATGCTTTATTTCTTTGTCTTATATTCTTCGGGTTATAATACACTTTACTTCATTAATTTTCAAATATTTCTGTTCCTAAATTGGCACTAATTTTAAAAGACTACTCAAGTTGTCTATGCAAATTTAGGTACTATCGTTATACCAGGCGGATCGGATTTCAGTTTCAACTAGGTGAATTCACCATTCTGCTAATCTGCAAATATGATCTGTTGACTTCTTTTAAATCTATTTCCAATCGTATAGGCTGTTTGATTTCATAAAACAATTATTATTTTACTAAGCAAACAATTTGATACACAAAATCTAAAGCTTCCATTACGTCACTTTCTAATATCATGAGTATGCTCAATGAACACTTTGTCAGTCTGGCAAATAATCATATAATTACATCGTTTCATAAACATTATCTGATGACTGACCAACATTACGCATGGATAAAAATCAATTTATAATAGATACATTACTATAATATGCTCCAATTATATATTTATTATCGACGTAGGCTAGTGCTGGTCGCAAATAGGAAAAAAAATTTATAAAAACCCAATATTATTCTCTTTAAAAAAAAAACAAATGAAAACTAAAATCATCCAAGTGTTATGAAAATCCTTTAAGAATGACATCTGAATGCGTCTGATAATTTTCTATCAAATATCCGTCTAAATAACGCTATAAATACTTAGTAACACAAGATATAAGTAGGTACTAAAAAACATTCAATATAAATAAAATCGATCAATATAATCTAATTACATTTACCATTGTGTATTATTATTGTTTTTAAATACGGGTCTAGGCTAAAAAAGAAAATGTTGGGAGCGATCATATGAGACAACAGTATAACTTGAAGAAAAAAATAGATT
This sequence comes from Parelbella ahira ahira, assembly GCA_018244795.1. Taxonomy (NCBI): domain Eukaryota; kingdom Metazoa; phylum Arthropoda; class Insecta; order Lepidoptera; family Hesperiidae; genus Parelbella; species Parelbella ahira. Next base: position 21,251 of record DWME01001514.1, read on the forward strand.
TGTTTGTCAATCAATGTACGGAGACACAGCGTCGGACGACGAACTTTGAATATGTCAAACTTTTTCTAATCTAAAGTGCTTGTTAAAGGTCGATTTCACGGACTTACAATTATAATACTTAACACAAGGCTAGTTCTGACTGCTAACCTATAATAAAAAGTCTAGTTTTTTTTACGCTTCTATCCTTCCACAGTTGGAACACGGGTCTCCTCTCATAATGAGAGGGTTAAAGCCATATTCAGCCACGCTGGCGGCTAGCTAGTTAAGTGCCGGGAGATTTCACACATCTTAGAAAATTTTCTTTTGTAAGCTCTAAGGTGGTCAGGTTTCCTCACAATGTTCTCCTTCATCTTCATAACAAGTCTACATACGAGACCAACAGCGATAGTAATAAATATTCCTATATCTATTTGCATTGAGTAAAGGTGTTATATTAAATATTTACATACTTCAGAATCAGTTGAAGTCAATACAAATACTCTTTGTCAATTTTGAACGTCAATGAGGTATGTATTTCAAAGACTCTACCTTTATAATTCTTTACTTCATTGTATGACAAGGCCCAGAAGTTATAATATTCGTCTCTCCATTTGAACTTCTAACGTTTTTCTAACGATATTCGTTGTGTAAAAGCCTCCTTCTTCCGTCCCCTAAGGCTCCATAGATCAACAAGATATATACGCAACGCGTTGTAATCTGTAAGGATTTGTATGCTCGTAAGAGGTGCATTTGTGTGCCAGCGAAACGTAAAGGCGCGATAAGGTTGCTCTACATAAGTACTCGTATATAGAGTTACATTTTTTAATGTAGAGTTACAACAAAATTCTTTATAAATAAAACTTGAACGCCAGAAACCTGGGAGTATAATAGAAGTATAACCACAGAAGTAGAGAAAGAAAAAGAGAGGAAGTAGAGATGGCTTAGATACAGAAGCAGTCCGTGACAGTTACGTGGAATTATTTTTAGCGTTTATGTGACAAGTATATTTGTTACACCGACACATATATATCTTTTCTAAAGTCCTAATTATGCACAGATTATTAAGTTTACAATAATCTTCAACACATTGATTTATTTCCTCCCATAATTTACCTTATCTCATTAAATGTGACCAAATTGAAAACCGTTTTGTCTGCAAAAGTAAAAAATTAATGTTAAGTAGAGCCAACACTTTTTCTACCCCAAATCTTAGTAGGCAATCCACGTAACCAGCATCAATTCACCACCGACGCGGTATGAATGGGTAGGTATTCGTTTTTATATACGTACATGTGTGAAGTTACGCTCGTTTAAAAAGACTGAGAACATGTTATATATTCACTATTAATTATTAGTAATGTTTTAGCCGTAGAACTGTTTATTCGATGATTTTTGATGATGTCTTCGTGTGAACGATATTTTTATGATAATATACATACGTACATTACGATAGAAATTTTGTAGTTGTTATTATATACAGTTACTGTATACATATTCCTTTCGTTGTTTAAGATTGACTTGTTGGTCTATTGCTTAGGGATCCTGACTATTTAGTTGCAAGTTTTAGATTCGAATTGTTCTTTGTTGTCTGTGTGTGTAATTAGAAATTTGTACATACGCATATGTTCATTAATTGTCTATCTTTCCTAGTACGGACTTTGTTTAGCTTAGAATTAAATTTTTCAATAATTTTCACGTTGTGGATATCAGAAATGGTTATATATAAGTATATAAAGAGATTGTAGCAATATGTAAGAATTTATAATTATTGTCATGTAAACTTTACATTTAACTTGAAGTGAATCAAAGAAAAAACATCTTTGTGGTTACAATATGAAACTGGAGAGGTATAATGATAATAATATTTGTTAATATTTTATGAAACATTTTACCAGTATCTGGGAAGATTTCCAACAAAATAGCGCTGGCAACACTAAAGCGACAATACACACAATGACATTATGCCGCGCTACCGAGCGCAAGGCTCCAATCAGTATAATTCAATTCTCTCCCCCGAGCAAGACGTAAGATATGAGGGGATTCCTTCTCGTTCTAATAATAACTTGCTACATATGAGCGACAGAGACGGTAATATAATTTTATGTTACGTGTAATTACGTGTTAGCCTTATATCACTGAATTTGTCAGCTCGCTACCTACATACATGAAAAATATTTTGACTTATGTTGTCTAATCTATAGTGTTGCCAGCACTTTTATAGCATCACCAGACAGACGGTAAATCCATTTAAAGATGGTTATTTATGATTATGGCCATTAGAAAGGCATCAAATTACTGTTTTACTTTTCCAGATTTCAGTGGGTGTTAGACTTTTTTAAAGAGTTCCAGGATGAAGGACTGTCATATAACTTTAGGAGAAATCAAAATCTATGATTTAACTCTGCACAGTAACATATAAAATTTGAAGACATTATGTTATATATATGTAGTTTCTAGTATTTTTAGCGTTTTGTTATATACTAATCTCCAACAAAATATTAGGGAATGAATCGTAACGACTTTTTACTAAATACTACATTTTCCATTTATTCTTTTTACTAAAAAGCAACGAAAATGTAAATTTATTACTTATGTTTTATTATTCTATTCAATCAAATTAACATAATCGTCTAACAAAGACAATTTTCAAACGAAGCATCGTCAAACTCGTATACGAAAAATATATCTTAAATGGTTTAAAAGATGACTTGGTCAAAAATTCACTTCACTTCACTTTACCGCTATGAAACGGACCAAAGTGGATTAAGTGGATCGGATGGGGTGGAAAATTAGCCATAGAATTAGCAGGTCCACCCTCAAAATAAAATCGCGACAGTTTTATCATATGTCACCACTTACGGCTTTTACCCTACCATGCGCAATACATAGCAATCAAAATACACTTTTATTTCTATATTAATAAGGTCCGAATTTATTTGTTGATAATTTCTGAATCAATAATATGTATATAGTTTAACGTAAATTGAATCTTATTGTAATGAAATAAAGTTTGGTATTATTAATTTCGATGATAATTTAGGGTGCATGTCCCCAGCGCGGACTTAATGTAAGCGTTAATTTGTTTCTGTTTGTTTTATTGTTGGCTAATTTTGTTTATTTTTTTGTAATGAATAATAAGTGTGGCATTTGTGTAATGTTGTGTTTTATAATATTGAAGACTTTATAGACGCTAAAAGATTCACAAG